>JAANDH010000926.1:0-112147 GCA_011799765.1 Nymphaea thermarum
GTATGGCCTGTTAGGGCATACTTATGTCATTGTAACCCTAATCTTTAGTGTGAATGATAGTTATCAAGAGAGAGAGAGTCTGGATGCTAGTGGGCACCGACTCCTCCTCATTCGTGGTTTTTTCTCCCTCAAGTTGAGGGTTTTCCACGTTACATCGTGTATCTTGTTCTTCTTTTCATCTTTTCTCGCGTTTCTACAAAGATGAAGGAGCTAGCGAAGCAAAAAAAGAATCCCAACACTACTAAGCAAGAATGAAGAAAAAAGAGGGAAGTGGGACATTAAAATGAGGGTTTCGAAAATATTAACGTTAAAATGGTCTAAAAAGTGAAAATGCAAAAATCGTTAACATTAAAATCAAACAAATTTGGGCTCAGTCAACTTTGACCGAGTCTAAAAAAGGTCAAAAATGACCTTGGGTACGTTGACCGTACCCGGTACGGTCAATGCAGTATCCTGCTGTACCCAGGGCCGTACTCGTATCCGTGTCGTACCCATACCATACGGGTACTCCTCCTTAGGAGGAGTACCCGTGTGACAGATATATATATATATATATATATATATATATATACATATGTATATTTGTATATTATTATAAATTTATCTATATATACTCTTGCCACATTCCTGCACCCTATTTTTTTGGTATGTGCCGCACCGGCTCCTGCAACCGCACTAGCAGCCTTACCCCGCATCCGTGCGGCTGTGTGACATAGTTCAACTATGTTGCCTAATTGCTCGATTGCTTTTTTGAATTCCTGCTGCAGGGTTGGTGCAGAGTATCTAACATTATATGTCAATTACAAATAGTCTGTATAGATTGGATTTTGTGAAAGTTTGACACTAACAATCTGCTGCATTGACAAAAAATCCAGTCTAAATTATCAGAATTTGACAAAGTGGAGCAGTGTATTAGTAACTGGGCTTATAAAGTTTGTTTTGGTTTGTTAACTTGCCATGTTTTCTCATGCAGACAGTGAAATCATTGCTTGAGGAGACTCTTGAAGCAATTCCAGACTCTATTTTAGATGCACCACTTGTCGGGCAGTCAGCTCAATGCCAAACTGCTGCTTTCACAGATATCCATAGATTGATGCCCCTTCCGTACAAAGAAACATGAAAGGAAGAAACTGTGTATGCTTGAACAGCAGGCGCAAGAGTGGTATTATTAGGTTAAGCGTCCAGCTTGTGCATGTCTTCCTTCTGTGGGGTGTCGCTCTAACTGTAGGGAACTCCTTTGTGCCTTGCTTGTGGCATGCTAATGTAATTTATATGTAAAAGTACTCTTCAGGTAAGGCATAGATCGAATTATTTGTATGTATATGTGAAAGTGCGCTTGACTTGAGGCTATGCATAGATCTGAATGATTTGTCTGGACCTGCATTATCATTTTTTGTGAACTAACACCATGGATGGAGGAAGGGCGAAGGAAAGGAAAGAAGAGTGAAAGAACAAAATTATTACAAAAGCTTGTTTATATAAGTTAGCTTCCTCTCTCTCTCTCTCTCTCTCACACACACACACACACAGACACACACACGCACATAAAAGCTGGCCAGTCTGGAAACAAGTCCTTCATTCATTGTATTGTAGTTTCATTCTCATATTCACCACCTCTTGAATATTCACCACCTCGTCTTGAGTACCTTAGAAAGCCATCCATGACAAAACAACCGGGTAGGGCATTTGCTGATATAGGGCCATCAAAAGCTCATTGGTAGATGTGTTTTATTCATGTTGGGTATTTCATGTGATACACCATTATATTCTACAATCGAATGTGATGCATTCTATATTTTATGATGCATTGCTGTTAGCTCCTGCTAACAGGCCGACAGAAGGTTACTCAACTCTAATGAAGCCAGCTCTTGCCTTAGCTTAAAATGATTCTCAATAGCAAATAGGGTGAAACCCCCTTGTTTTTAAGCACAAGTATTACAGGTAGGTCTTATTACATCTCTGACTCAGCACCTGACCTGCCTCATGACTTTAGGACTAGAAATAAAACCTATTGATATTAGGGACACTGGTTCCTCTGCTAAGGTCTACCTGTGACAACTTTCCCCCCTTCAAATCAAACATTGTCCTCAAGGTGTGAAGTCAGGATATCGAGCTTGAATGCCAATGCCCACTTTCCAAGTTCCTGGTAGGTCATTACGACAGTTCCATTCAATAAGCTATTCAGTCCTCATGTGATTGCGTTGCTAAACTATGCAGATGCGCAACTTGTGATATGGGTACACTCTTGAGGTCTTTTGCAGAACTGGTGCTCTTTTAATCTGAGCTGCAGAGGGTGGGGTAGAACAAGGCTTCAACTTAGATATATGGAAAACTCGATGAATTAGACTTCTTTCAGGCAAGTGCAGCTCATAGGCTAAAGACCCAATCCTTCTCTTGATCTTGTTAAAAAGTGTTTCTGCAATATTAGAAAGTTGAAGAGTAGTTCTTTAAATATTTTCTTATATTTAGTGGACTGAATCTATATAGCCAACCCTAATCTCTTTTAATATGAGATTAGGGTCACGTGAATAAGGAAGAAAGTGTTTCCTCTCTCTCTCTCTCTCTCTCTCTCTCTCTCTCGTCCCCTTCTTCCTCCAATATTCAACATGGTATTAGAGCAATAGACCTAGGGCTGTGTGATCTAGGGTTTCACGCCTAGGGTTCCCTTCTCCTTTCATTTCTCATCTCTTCCGCCAAACTAGGGTTTCACACCTAGGGTTTTTGCTGTTTACAAAACAAGCAAGTTGATTGGTTGGTTGGATAGGGGCTAATCACGTTTTTAACATGTGAAAACGTGATTAGCACCCTTGTGTTGCTACTGCTGTTGTGAAGTTGCTGAAAGCTGCTGCCATTGAAGCTTATCACGTCGTTGAAATGGTGAATCGGATCAGACTTTGCTGCAAAATAAAATCTAACTCAAGTGCAGCCGTGGAAGATGTTCAAGCCAAAGAATGTCGGATCTGCTAGGGCAGTCTGATTTGTTTAGTCATGTGGTACCTGGTGGATTCCCACAGGCAAAGGTATCGTGTGGGCATGTTCAAACTTTTTTCTGCATCGTTGAAGTGAGACCATTTTGAAATTGTCTGGAGTAGGCAAATCTCTATTTCCTCTCTGCATCGTTGAAGTGAGACAGGTTTTCTCTATTGTCAAACCTGTGCTTGTTTGCTATCTATTATCAACATCTGAAAGTGTTGCCTGCTATCCACGTCTGAAAACAGTCTGCCAATTTGTTTTGTGTTTGTGTTCAACCTGATCCTTAAGTGGATCTCATGGAGGATACTGTTGTTGTAATCAGATTTTTATGTTGACCGTGTGGAGCAGAGTCAATCTGCTGCTTGCGGATGTAATTTGACGTGAGGAACAGAATGATCTACAGATCGTGGATATGAAATCTATAAGTTGAGGTCTCATTAGTTGTGGATTGCTGCTAATCATAAAGTTCCTGATTGTGTTGCAGTCATTGGCTGAAATTATTTTGTTGAGTTGTTGCCTGAGTTTCTGCCTGTTTTAGTGAATTTCTGAGTTGATGATTGGAGCCATAAGTGTGTTCCAGATTCTTCTATGTTGTCGTGCCTTGGTTGAAGTTAACTACTGCACCTTATACATACATATTGTGAGTACAATTCTAGTTGAAATTTTACTATGGCTGATGGTATTATGTCTGGGGGTTCCAATTATTACAAGATGGCTGGAAATTCCTTCTCCTATGCCAACACGACTGTAATAGACTCTTCCTTCTCTGTTGGTGCTCTTAGTGATGACCCATATATGATGTGGATGATAGATTCTGGCGCCTCTAGGCACTGTTGTAATCAACCACATATTTTTTCATCATTAGTCAGATTCTCTACACCACAGCATGTCAGACTGGCTGATGGCAAACTATCTTCTGTATTGGGCAGCGTTGATATTTATCTCCCACATTTAGGCACTATTACCCACGTGCTCTATGCTCCATAGTTTCCCATTAATTTGTTATCAGTTAAGCAGCTCACTATTGATTTAAAGTGTAGAGTCATTTTTTACCCTGGTACATGTTCTTTTCAGGACTTACTAACCGGGAAGATGATTGGTGGCGGCCATGAACGTGAGGGTCTCTATTTCTTGTCTGTCCTAGTAAATGTTGTTTCATCTTTGTTCTCCTCTAAGCCTTCTCATTTTCAGTGGCATCTCAGACTGGGTCATCCTTCAGTGTCAAAACTTCGCCGCATGCTTCCAGGTATTACTGTATCAGAGTCCTTCATATGTGATGCTTGCCAGTTAGGCAAACATACACGGAGTAGCTTTCCTTCAAGTCAAGAACCACCTAGTCAAAGTCCATTTGATCTCCTTCATGTGGATGTGTGGGGTCCTAGTCGGGTTCATTTTCACTCGCGTTTTCGGTATTATGTTGTTTTGGTTGATGATTTTACTCCAGTCAGTTGGGTATTTTTGTTATGAGAAAGATCTCAAGTCATATGTATTCTTCCTAAATTTGTCAAGGAAATAAAAACTAAGTTTGATTTCATTGTAAAAAATATTCACACTGATCATGCTCTTGAATTCAAATCTTTTGTTCTACTTCAGTTTTATGCCAATCACGGAATTCGGCCTCAATATACTTGTCCACACACATCCCAACAAAATGGTGTTGCCGAACGCAAACATTGGCAACTCCTAAATGTGGCTCGTATCCTTATGCTGCATTCTCACATGTCTGCCTACTTTTGGGGGGATGCTATTCTTACTGCATGTTACCTCATTAACAGATTACCCTCGTCAGCCATCCAAGAACGTATTCCCATTCAACTTTTATACCCAAATCGACCACTATTTCATATACCTCCCAAAGTATTTGGATGCACTTGCTTTGCACACATCCTAGGCCCAGACAAAAACAAACTTGCTGTCCTAGCCATCAAATGTGTATTTATTGGATACTCTGCCAATCAAAAAGGGTATAAGTGTTTTGATCCCAGACCAAGAAAGAGATTATCAGTGCGGATGTTACATTCTTTGAGTCACGTCCTTATTTTTCCCCTTCGAGTCCTCCTCTGTCTGAGATGCCTATACTTGTTCCTCTTCCTATTCCACCAGTGTCCCTTGAGTCTTTCCCGCCATCTCAACCTATGTCACATGAACGTTTCCTTGATCCTCCATTGGTTTACACTCGTCGTCTTCGTCCCTCTCCCAACCGCCCACCAACGTCTTCTCAAGAGGTAAGCTCCACCGATCAGATTGATTCAGGTTTAAATGATGAACACTATGCAGATGATCTCCCTATTGCTATTCGTAAGGGAAAGCGACAATGCACACTATACCCGATTTCTAATTCTCTTTACTGACCATCTGAGTACAAGTTTGGTGCAGTTTGATCGAGCTCTGTCTAGTCACATGATCCCTTCTTCTCACCATCAAATCCTATTAGATTCACGGTGGCGGCATGCCATGCAGGAAGAAATGGATGCTCTTATCTCTCGAGAGACTTGGGAATTGGTGGATCCACTGAGGCACTGTGATGTGNAAACTTATGGTGTCGACTTCTTTGAGACTTTTTCACGAGTGGCTCGATTTGCTTTATTCGACTTATTATATGTCTTGTTGTCCAGCGACAATGGCCTTTATTTCAGCTGGACGTGAAAAATGCTTTTCTATATGGAGATCTTTCTGAAACTGTCTATATGCAACAACCAGCTAGTTTTGAGTGACAGGGGGAGTGTTCCAAGGTATGAAAATTAAAGAAGGCTATTTATGGGCTTAAACAGAATCCTCGTGCATGGTTTCATAAGCTATCTAAGGTCATATCTAAATGTGGCTTTCGTCGTTCTCAACTTGATCACTCATTGTTTATCAAGCAAGGTACATCTGGTATAGTGATATTAATTGTTTACGTTGATGATATTGTTCTCACTGGAGAAAGTGATCAAGAGATAGCTCAGACAAAGGAGTTTCTTCATAAACACTTTGTCACAAAAGACCTTGGAGAACTCCGTTATTTTCTTGGTATTGAGGTGACCCGTAGTAGTAAAGGAGTTGTAGTATCTCATAGAAAATATGCTTTGGATCTTCTGCAAGAAACAGGTTTATTGGGGGCTAAACCTGCAACTCTTCCCATGAACTCTCGCATTCATATATATGATGATGAATTAGAGCCTTTTGACTCTACATCTTATAGATCTCTGATAGGAAAACTGCTATATTTGACTGTCACTCGCCTTGACATTAGCTTCGCTGTGAATAAACTAAGTCAATTCATGGAGAAACCTAGGAAAGTTCATTGGGATGCTGCTCTAATGGTTGTCAGATACCTGACATCAGTCCCAGGAAAGGGGTTATGGTTCAAAAATGGAGAAGGTGTTGACATTGAAGCATATAGTGATGCTGATTATGCAGGATCTGTAGAAGACAAAAAGTCTACTACAATTTTTTTTGTCTTTGTGGGAGGTAATCTTATTTCTTGGAAGAGCAAGCAGAATGTGGTGGCTCGATCTAGTGCTGAGTCAGAATATAGGGCTATGGCTCAAACTGCGGCTGAAATGTCATGGGTCAGATCATTACTTTTAGAGTTGGATGTTTCTGTAAATCTCCCAACGAAGATGTATTGTGACAACAAGGCGGCTACCTATATTGCTAACAATCCTGTCTTTCATGAGAGGACAAAACATATTGAAGTAGATTGCCACTATGTTCGGGATTTAGTTCAAGAAGGAATTATTAGCACTATTCATGTCTCTTCTGAAGATCAGGCAACTGATATGTTCACCAAGGCTCTTCCCATAGGCAATTTCCTGAGAGATTGTAACAAGCTGAGCATGATTGATATCTATGCTCTTGCTTGAGGGGGAGTGTTAAAGAGTGTTTCTGAAATATTAAAAAGTTGAAGAGTAGTTCTTTAAATATTTTCTTATATTTAGTGGACTGAATCTGTAATTGTTATATACCCTAAACCTTAACCCTAACCCTCAACCCTAAATCCTAAATCGTAACCCTAACCCTAAACCCTAAACCCTAACCCTAACCCTAACCCTAACCTTAACCCTAAATCCTAACCCTAAACCCTAACCCGAACCCTAACCCTAACCCTAAACCCTAAACCCTAACCCTAAACCCTAAACACTAACCCTAACCCTAACCCTAAACCCTAACCCTAAACCTTAAACACTAACCCTAACCCTAACCCTAAACCCTAATCCCCAAANAAACCCAAAACCCTAAACCCTAACCCTAACCCTAAACCCTAAACCCTACCCTAATCCTAAACCCTAAACCCTAACCATAACCCTATCCCTAAACCTAACCCTAACCCTAAACCCTAAACCTTAACCTTAACCCTAACCCTAAACCCTAAACCCTAACCCTAAACCCTAAACCCTAAACCCTAAACCCTAAACCCAAACCCTAACCCTCACTCTATCCCTAAACCCTAAACCCTAACCCTAACCCTAACCATAGCCCTAACGCTAACCCTAAACCTTAAACCCTAACCATAACCCTAACCCTAAACCCTAAACCCTAACTCTAACCCTAAACCCTAACCCTAACCCTAAACCCCAAACCCAAACCCTAATAGTAATCTTAACCCTATTATACCGGAGAAATTACTCACCGTATAATACCCGTACACGTTTTTGCAACAATGCTATATAGAATCACAAAATCAAAACTCATTAGCTTGCATATCTATCGCTGTAGAGGAGGTGAGAGCGTGTCTTGCTGCAGGCAACATCGTAGGCTATGATGATCAGTTATTACCAGGGGCGGAGCTAAGATTTTTTTTCAGGGGCGGGCCAAATGGAAGCTTGGTTTTGTGGGTTGGATTTTGGGTAGGGCCAAACTGAACTCACATTAAAAAAATACATAGAGGCAATGCCTCACTATTTCTATTTGCTTTCCTTCCATCTTCATTTTCCCCATGCTGATGACATGCCCTAAGCATGCGACTTGGACTGTACTGAACACGCACTTGGACAGTCGAGACTTAAGATGATGTTGCTGCAAGACCAGAAACACTTGGCATAGGTGCTTAAAATGGTCTTTCTTTGCTGCACTAAACACTATTACGTCGTCAAAGAATATTAATACTAATTTGTGGAAGAAGGGCTTGAAGACATTATTCATTAATGAATGGAATGTGGTTGGAGCATTCGTCAACCCAGACGACATCACCTTAAATTTGTGATGCTTGTCATGGGTATGAAATAGAGTTTGGACATATCTTGAACCGCCACCCTGATTTGATGATATCCTGTGCATAGGTCAAGCTTGGAAATGACTCCGCCCCATGTAGTTGATAATTAAATCTTCAATGACAGGTATGGGATATTGATTCTTGACTATGATGGCATTTAATTCTCGGTAAAGAACACAAAACACGCCATCATCCATCTTTCTTCTTGACAATCAATAGGGGCTTCAGCTTGGCTGGTTTATCAACTCCGGTAACATTTCCTTAACAAGCTTCTCTTGTATTTCTCTCTGATGCTGACTGTATCAGTAGGGGCATCGATTGTTTGCCTCACTTCTTGTTGGAGTTCTATGTGGTGATCATAATCATGGGAAGGAGGAAGTCCCTTGGGCACTGTTAAGGAAATTGGTAAGAGCGACAAATCCATTGGAGAAGATAATGACAATCAGACAACGGGTGAGGATCTGGTAATTGAAGATTATCATCAGATGAAAAATGCAGAAAGATTTGAAGATAAGGAAATGCGATAATCTTGGGATCAATCAAAGATTTCATTTAATCTAGGCAAGAAAGATGTTGCTTATGATAAAACATGAACTTTTTCCCTATAAAAGGGACTCAATTCTGTCATGGTAAATCATCTTCTTCTTCATCAATAGAAATACAGTTTGAGTGCCTTTCGGTCATGGACGTAGGCTTTAACAAGCCGAACCATGTTAACTTTGGTCTTCCTTGTTCTCTCTTTCATTTTCTTAATGGCATCAGAGCGTGAGAGAAGCAACTGCGATAAATAGATTGTATTTCCCACCGGATATCACCGTTTTTTGTGAGTATCTTTCTAGGCGTTATCTTGCAGGAGTTCAGAATTATCCAAGGCACCTGCATATTCTTCCCAAGGCATTTCTGTTGTTTGAAGCCAAGGGAAGAGGAATGGTCGCTGCAGACGAAATCCCAAAAACGTCTGCCTGTAACAGAGCACCTGCCTAGACTCGGCCATGATTTTGGCCGACGTTGACAACTGTCGAGCAAGGGCTCTTTGGAATCTTCTGCATCTCAAGAACATTTCTACAAATTCTCATAATTTTTGAAGTAGTCGTTGAAGAGCTACGATTTTTAGAAGGACCGCCTGTTTCTAAAACAGACGTAGAACAAAGCACTCGCCCACCTGGACCTGGACATGATTTTCGCCGGCGTTGTCAGCTCCGGCGACGACAGCAGTCGAGCAAGTTCCTTTGGAATCGTCTGCATCTCAAGAACATTCCTACAAATTTTCATAATTTTTGGAGTAGTCGTTGAAGAGCTACGATTTTTAGAATGACCGCCTGTTTTTGAAATAGAAGTAGAACAGAGCACTTGCCTGAACCAGACGTGATTTTGGCCGGCGTTGTCAGTTCCGACAGCAGTGTTCGAGCAAGGGCTCTTTGGAATCATATGCATCTCTAGAACATTCATACAATTTTTCATAATTTTTGGAGCTGTAATTGAAGAGCTATGATTTTTGGAAGGACTTCCTATTGCTGATCTACTTTCGTTGTTGCTGTATATTAACGCTGATTATCGGTTTTTTTTTTTCTCCATCAACCGGTGTCATAAAATCAGGTTCGCATACTATACTTGATATAGTGTCATCTTCAACTCTTGTTTTTCCTTACCCTTATACTATCAATGTTGCAAATTTTGTCTCTCTCAAGCTGCCAGCTGAAAACTTTCTCCTATGGAAGACACAAATTTTTGCACTTGTTGAAAAGCAAGATCTTCAAGGATTTTTTATTGGAGAAGTTACGGCTCCACCAGAACTTGTTGATGATTTTTCCTCACAAAAAATGCCAAATCCTCAATATAAGGCTTGGAGGAAAATTGATCGCCTTATCAAGGGATGGATAACCAGCACTTTGTCTGAAAACGCTCTTGGTCTGGTTGTTGGCCTTGAGACATCCAAGGATATAAGAGGGCTCTTATGAATACTTTCTCTCGTAAGTTGCGTGAAAGAGAATTCCATCTCATGCACTTGCTAACTTCAGTTAAGAAGAATGATGATTCTGTGGAAGCCTATATAGGAAAATTTAAACGCATATGCGACGATCTTTCTGCTATTGGAAAATCTGTTGATGAAGGGGCTTAAGTTTACTGGTTGCTTCAAGGACTTGGAGAAGGATATGAAGCCTTTATTGCATCCATGTTTCAACTACCTACACTGCCTTATGAAGAGATCATTTCTCTTCTTCAAAGTTTTGACTCTCGGATAAAAAGTCTCACTCCCCTTATCATGGCCATGACTCATCAACAATCTGGACGTGGCCGCGGGCGTGGACGCAGCTATAGAGGACGTGGACACTATCAAGGTCGTGGACATTCTCAAAATCGGCCACATGAAAATTCTAATCCCTCTTCTAATGGTGATGAGAAGAAAAACAAAAATTCTGTTGTTTGTCAAATCTGCGGTAAGAAATATCACTCTGCCATCAAGTGTTTTGAACGATTTAATCATGCCTATCAAGCCAAAGATGCCCAACAAGTGCTCGCAAATATTACTATTGATGATACAAATGACTTAGAATGGCTAGCCAATACTGGAGCATCTGCTCACGTGACTGGAAATCCTGGTAAGATTTCTAAAATCTCTGCTTATCATGAAAGTGATCATGTTGTCGTTGGGGATGACATGTCTCTTTCTATAACTCATATTGGTAACAGTGAAATTGATACAGGCAGGTCACATCTCTTGTTCTGTATGTTCCAAAACTCAAGAAAGACTTACTTTCTGTCAGTCAATTAACTAGTGAGTTACCATGTGTTTGTGAGTTTTCCTCCTCATGTTGTCTTATAAAGGATAGGAGAACAAGGAAAATAGTGGCGCAGGGCAGCAAGCGTGATAGAGTTTATACCATTGGCAAGGTTAGACATACAACATATTTTTCATCCAGATTTCGACGTGTTTCAGAAGAACAATGCAATTTCAGATTAGGACATCCTCATAATGGCGTTGTGAGACATTTGGAGCAGAAAAATTTGGTTGATGTTTGCTCTTCAGTTCCTAGAACTTCTATTTGTCATAGCTGTCAACTTGGCAAATCATGTAGGTTGCCATTTCTTGAACGAGAAAATAAATCTGTTAAACTTTTTGAAAAAATCCACTCAGATTTGTGGGGACCAGCACCTGTTTGTTCTCATTTTGGCTATTGGTACTATGTGATTTTTATTGATGAACATTCTAGATTCACTTGGCTATACCCCTTGAAGTTGAAATCTGATTGTTTTGTTTGTTTTCAGTATTTCCATAAATATGTTGAGACACTGTTTAATAAAAGGATAAAAGTTTTTCAATCAGATGAAGGGGGAGAATATACAAGCACAAAATTTAGAGATCACCTAAAATCTTTTGGAACAAAGCAACAGTTTTCTTGTCCATACACTAAACAACAAAATGGTATGGCAGAAAGGAAACGTCACAACATCACAGAATTGAGTTATCATTAATAGGCTACCATCATCTTCTCTTAAAATGGATTCTCCTTACTTGAAGCTTTTCAGACAACATCCTAAATATGATTTTCTTCGTGTTTTTGGATGCTGATGTTTTCCTTATTTGAGAGATTATGCAAGAGATAAATTGGAGCCTTGATCATTGTCGTGTGTCATTCTTGGGTACAATGATAGTCACAAAGGATATCGCTACTTGTATCCACTGGAAAAATGTTTCTCTCGACATGTTTGTTTTGATGAACATTTTTTCCTTATAAAAATCATACTAAATTATATGATGGAGATTCTCTAACTCCTAATTTAATTTCTTTCGATGTGGAACAAATGGACATAGAACAACCAGCCTCTGAAGATAGTAGTCCTACTCGAACAAATGATGCTCATGAGGAAGAAAGAAGTGAGATTGGCACCTACTCTCAAGAGGTTTCGATTGACAATATGACGATAAATTGGCAGCTGATTCACAATAGTCAAGAAACTCCAATAAGGGCAAGCATGAGACAGCCGCAACTGAAAACATGAAATAAAATAACACTATATCAAACAATGAACAATCAGTTCACAATCAGCAAAGCAGATGTGGAATACTTGGCACGACCATGATCGAAAACTTTAAACAAGGTACTAATTCTTCTTCAACCATGGTTAGAACAATAGTTACTAGATCGATGGTGAGAACTTTCAAGCCTAATCCCAAATATGCCAACTTACATATTTTGTATCAAGATATTCCCAAAGAACCTTCAAGTGTTAATGAAGCTTTTGGAAAACCAAGATGGAAAAAGGCTATGGACGAAGAAATTAAAGCCTTAGATGAAAATAAAACGTGGAGGCTTGTACCCTATGATCCCAAGATGAATCTAGTTAGATGAAAGTGGGTGTTCAAAACTAAACTCAAATCAGATGGGACGTTGGAAAAACTTAAAGCCAGACTTGTTGCTCGAGGCTTTACTCAAAAAGAATGAATTGACTTCCATGAAACCTTTTCTCCAATAGTTCGTCCTACCACTATTAGAATGGTCATTTCCATTGCTACTGTTAGAAGATGGGAAATGAGACATTTAGATATCAAGATTGCTTTCTTACACGGTGCTATTCATGAAGATGTATACATAAGACAACCTCCTGGATATGAAGGTAAAACAAAACCAGGATATGTTTGTAAATTACAGTGAGCTATTTACGGTCTAAAACAGGCGTCGTGAGCATGGTATGCTAGATTAAGCAGTTTCCTTCTTGATGATGGTTTTACTATTAGTATGGCTGATCCATCCATGTTTACATTACATCAAAAATAAAAAACTCTTGTGCTTCTCGTGTACGTTGACGACATGATTTTAACTGGAAATTGTTCCATATTCTTGCAAAGCTTTGTTAATGCCTTTTGCAAAGAATTTCCCGTCAAAGATCTTGGCAGGTTGAGCTATTTTTTAGGAGTTGAAGTGACTTGGACAAAACAAGGAATTCTATTATGTCAAACCAAGTATGCTAAAGACGTTCTTGAAAGAGCGAAGATGGAGGATTGCAAACCAAGTACCACGCCAATGAGCCCAAAAACGCCACAGTATAAAGATGATGAAGAAAAATTTGACAATCCTACTCTCTATAGGCAAATAATTGGTTCTTTGCAATACTTGACTCTAACGCGGACAAACATTTCTTTTGCTGTTAATTATGTTAGTCAGTTTATGCATGAGCCATTTCAGAATCATTATCAAATGGTCAAAAAGATTATACAGTACATCAAATGATCAATACACATGGGACTAAACATATTGATGCAGAGCACTATTGATTTATATGCTTTTTCAGATTCAGACTGGGCATGATGTTCTCAAACTAGGCGATCTACTATAGGATTTTGTGTTTTTTTGTGTGCTAATTGTGTGTCTTGGAGTGCTAAGAAGCAAAACAGTGTAGCCAGATCAAGTATCGAGGCTGAATACAGAGCAATGGCGTTAACAACAACAGAACTTACATGAATACAATTCTTAATGAAGGACATTGGAATTCAGATAATCAAAGTTCCAATTTTATACTGTGACAATAAGAGCTCTCTTTATATGACAGCAAATCCAGTGTTTCATAATAGAAGCAAGCACATTCAAATTGACTTCCATTATGTAAGAGAGAGAGTCACTCAAAAACAACTTGAGACTAAGTATTTTTCAACCAATAATCAAGTTGCTTATCTTTTTGCCAAAAGCCTATCATCAATCTTCTCAAGAGCAAACTCAGCCTCCACCAGTGGCTCGGTTTGAAGGGGGAATGTTAAGGAAATTGGTAAGAGCGACAAATCCGTTGGAGAAGATAATGACAATAAGAGAACGGGTGAGGAGCTGGTAATTGAAGATTATGATCAGATGAAAAAGACAGAAAGATCTGAAGATAAGGAAATGCGACAATCTTGGGATTAATCAAAGATTTCATCTAATCTAGGCAAGAAAGATGTTGCCTATGATAAAACATGAACTGTTTCCCTATAAAAAGGACTCAATTCTGTCATTGTAAATCATCTTCTTCTTCATCAATAGAAATACAGTCTGAGTGCCTTCCGGTCCATCAATAGAAATACAGTCTAAGCCTTCCGGTCATGGACGTAGGCTTTGACAAGCCGAACCACATTAACTTTGGTCACACACGCTTAAATTCTGCCAATATATCTGTCAATTTTCGCTGGCATATCTCACTTAGTGGCGCTGCTTCTGCCAGCAGCAGCATAAGAGGGGCTGATGGGCCCTTCAATATCTGAGTTGCTGATTGTTCTGCACTAGCCATTCGCACTAAGGTTTGTCTCTCTTCACCCGTTCTGCAGAAATGCATTTTCCCAAGGCTGTGCAGCCACTATATGACAAAGACTCTCCTGCCATGGCCAAGGTAAACAGCTCAATGGGAAATCGATGGCCTCGGATTTTCAACACTTCCTTGGCGCATCTTCCTCAACAATTCAAGGTGCTGCCATCTCCCACTACAACGTCAAATGCCTGCTGGTTTTTACGCGACAGCCTAGCGCTTTCGCTGATTTCTCAATGAAATTATGGATGGAGCCCGTGTTTATCAGCACACTGACAAGTCCTCTCAGCTGCCCTTTCAACTCTCATCAATTGCAGGACGTCATCCCCTGCTAAGGAATGTAAGGAGATTTCCCGATTTCCATCTCCCATGGATTCCACCTCTGCCTTTTCTGCATTTTCCAGCTGTTTGTCTATGGCTCTTCCTCCTACATGTGAAGCCGTCTGCACATATGCCTTCGTATCCATGGTTTGTCACAGTGGAAACAAATGCATTTCCTTAGATTTTCTTTAATTTGCTCAGATGTGAGGCATTTGACAACAGGTCTGTTTGTCGAATTCCCATGTAAAGCTGCTACCACGCCCACTGGTGCCGCAAAGGCTTCAAGGCGCGCCGACTGTCCACGAATATTTCTGTCAAAGCTCCCCTGCTTTCCAACCAGATGGAGCCGGCGATGCTTTTCCTCCACCATTCTAGCAACCTCCAAGCAATTAGAGAGATTGCGAGGCTTTGCCGCCTCGACTTCTATACTAATATCATCCGTAAGTCCACCTACTAAGGCTCCAACTAGGACCTCCACTGGCCACCCACACACCATGTTATGACCTTATTCAAAATTTTCCTGATACTCCACCACCAAGCTCTTGTGACAGTTCGACATTATAGTTGACATATGTTAAAAGGGCCAAATCTCCCTTTCATGGCCTCTAGCAATTCTGTTCAGTTGGGTTTTCCTTGGTCAGCTAACAACTAATGATACCAGCAGACATCCATATGCATCATATGTATCGCTGCTTGACTCATTCTAAGAACGGAGTCCGAAATTTTTCATGAAAAGGGTCCAATTAAAGTTTTAAAATTTTGATGAAGGCTGAAATATCATTTTTCAAAATTTTTATATAAAACAAGTGTTTTTTTAATTTACATGTACATTTTTTTTTTAAATTGAGGTGCGCTCAGGGCCCAAGCAGGCTCTACGCTGGCTCCACCCCTCACTCAGTCATCGTCGGGTATACCCTGGCACTCAAAGAACTGCTTGGCTTTAAATATCCAATTCAGCAAGTCATCCCCGCAAAATTGAGGAAACTCCATTTTGGCCGGCTTCCAGCTTGACATGCCTCCATCGCTTCCTCTCGACGATGGAATGACGCCCCTCCCTGGTGGAAAATCTTCATTTTATCCACTAATATCTGATTTATCCAAGGCTCTTAATCATCAGTTTATTTTCCAAGTTCATTCTAGTCTTAAAATTATTCTCAAACGTTTGATTATTCATTAAAATTTTAACTGGTCGAGGACAAACCGCTCACTTTTATATTAGTGTGTAAAATATCTTGCCAAGTCGGAGGGATTGTGGACCTGTATGTGGCGCCACTGCTCGTGCGGCGATATATATTCCATTTGAATATACATATTACTAAGCAAATATATATTTATACAAAAAAAAAAAAAGAACTAGGTATACACCTGCCAATATACAAGCCACAACCATTTTGCTGATTGATACGCCGATCGTGCCATATAGGTCAATATAACCAGCCTGAATCGGTATTTCTAAAAGTCTTTTACTTGGAATTTAAAAATGTTAATTCTTTTTCCTTTACCAATTCAAGCTGATTTTGCTTAAACGGGCCACTGCATGGTTTTTGAGAGGCTGATCGAGGGATGGCCGTGCATATATATTTTATGATTACAAGCTCACATTGATAACATTAGAAGCAATAACCAAAGAAAAATGTTGCACATTACTCTTGCCGTGGGTGTTGCCACTTTGTTCAAAGCCCCTTCTTTTGCCTTTTGCCTCCCAATCAGCCGTGAAGTTAGGAACTTTTTTATTAAGAGAACCAAACTATAGTTTCAAAATTTTTAACAGGATCGAAGTACAATTTTGCAAATTTTAATGTAGGCAAAAGGAAAACTTTTCAAATTACGTGCATTTTTTTTTTTTTTTGAAAATTTAAGGGGCAGGCATACCCCCTGCCTCCGACCCTGCTCCAAAACTTCCAAATTTTGCAGGATTAGAAATATACTATCATGTCCTTTCCATTCCTTTCCTCTTTCACTCCATTCCCTCCTCTTCAAACAGAAGTTTGTCTGATCCATTCATTTCCTTCCATTATAATTAGACAACCAAACACACAAATTTCTCAATCCTTTTCATTCATTTCCCTCTGTTTCTCTCCATCTAAACAAGCTGCAAAGTGGTATTTTTGCAACTACGCTTAGTTGGGATTGTCAAAGCCCCTGCTAATGCTTCTTGACCTATAATTTTACGCGTAAACTTAGGACCATCGGAGTCGAATGGTGAATGGCGCCACATAGACACGAGCTACCAACCTTATGATGTACTTATCCTGGGCTCTTAACATATGAAGCATACTTAACAATTGCTCAGTTGATTGCAAGTTAAAACATCCGGTTTCATCCTCATCTGTTCGTATCTTGGTCGAAAAATTTCTCTACGTATGTGCGTGTGCAAATTAAGGGGTCAAAGTTGAGGTAAAGATATTGCAATTCTATGGCTTCTGATTCTGACCTTCCATGCATGCAGCTAATTCTTTTTTTCTCATGCTTAGACAATAGAAAGACGAAGTGAAATTTTTGATTTAGTGCCTTCAACTCAACGGACTTCACATTCTCCTCTTATCATCAAATTACAAAGTTTAGTTATTGTTTGAGTTGGTTGACACGCACACATAGATTCTCTCTCTCTCTCTTTCTCTCTCTCGCTCATGCATGCGCACACACACTGTCACCTCATCTTACAAGTATCACTGTATCAGCATGGTGCAGGTAAGCAAGAAAAAAGGGGACCTTTTCTTCTTAAATTACAGAAGAGGTCGGGTCTATAGCCATTTTCATGTCAGCTGCATAATCTGCCTTGCTCTAGCGTGCTTCCAATAATATTTGGGAATGGCTACATAATGGGTCGTAAATGATTGATGGTATGTTTAGAGTTCGTCATTTTTAGACATCTTAGAATGAGCGATGTTTGCAGTTTGGGCAGATGTGAAAATGCTTTGTGACCAAAGTTTCAAGTTTTTTATTAATCCATGGATGAAAGGTAAGTGGCAAATCCAGTCCATGCTTAATATTGATTGATACAAACGATAAATTATAAATTAGCGGCACTTTTTATCTTTTTGGAACTTTTGAGCGGTCCACTATTGAGGCCAAGCGTTTGATATACCTAAAATCATGAAATTTTAGAATCAAAATGCTTATTTTTTTTAATATATTAGAATTATTAAACAAACATGGTATTTTGTTTTTGGAATTAGGAAATTAAAACCTGGAATTTTGATTCCATTCCAGTTTGAGGAGGAATTATGATTCTGGAATTGTCATTCTTGAATCAAAATTTCAAACCATCAAACGCCCCCTGAATGTTTTCTAAATGACCAAAATATCCCTTTAAGTAGGGTTATATGGAAGCTCAGTCAAGCTCGAGTTGGTTAAGTTTGAGCTCAGCTCCATTTATATGTTACTCAACTTGAACTTGGCTGGAGTTAGAGTTGAGATTTGTGAGCTTGAGCTCATCATTTTTTGGGGGATTTTCATTTTCTTATCTTTACCAGGACGAGCTACCGAGGAAATTATGTGTTTTCAAGGTTAAATTCATGACTCAGTTCACTCAAAGGGATCCATTTGAGATAAAACTTTAGAGATGCACAAAAAAATTAGGGTTTTACCAACAGCAGTTACCCTACTTTGGCCCCATATGTTGGTTGCTTTGTGCATGTGCCCCACCAAAGTTTCCTTTGAGTAAAGTGTGGTACATTTCTTTGGTCTTCCTGTAACTTACTCAGTAATCTATTATCCATATTTTATCTTATTTCATTTGCATATACATTGTGATTATCATATGCAATAAGGTCTCTGGAATATATCTTTGATACTTCTAATTGATGGGCTAGTGCGCCCCATTGGGGGCAAGAACTTCATGATAAACCTATTAGGATGCCGTTCAGAATTGTTCTAGAGTACAATTAGGTCAACCCACCACCAGGTCACTCGATTAGTTAGGATTTGTTAACCAAGTTAAGCGAAAGAAATCAGGAACCTCATTCAACTTCACTTCACCAACATTGAGGTAATCACTCCCCTCACTTATTCTTCTTATCCATGATGTAGAACCCTCTCCTAAGCTCATCTTCCATTTATGATCAATCCATGTACCACCATAAAACATCCGCTGGTGTGTTAATAAAAAGTTTTACCGATGTCCGGTATTATGTCGATAAAAATTTTTGCCAACGCCTGAAAGCATGTTTGTAATTAGTATCAACGACACCACTCTTTGCATTACCAACATCTGGCAGATGTTGGTAATTGTATATTTAGCTACGTTTCTGATGTGTCGGTGAAGACGTCTACACCAACGTAAGCAGTCGAAATGACAGCGATAGTTTTTACCAACATTTGCTTCATCGATGACCTTTCCAGACGTCGGTAAAAGTCTTATCGACGTTCTTCAGCCGATGGTAAAATACCATTTTTTTTGCAGTGATATGAGACCTAATATCCTGCAGAAAAATTTAGGAGGAGCTGGATTTAGATTTTGTAAAAATTGTGGAATTACATAGGACTAATTTCCTAAAGTAGCTTTTTATGTTCTATTGCAGAGAAACCGACTTATACTGCCATTGCCGCTCTCGGAATTGCCCCATGGCGATGAATATCTATACCGGTGATTTCATACCAGGTAAAGATTTATATCGGCGGTAGCTCTTCACCCGTAAAAGCCTAGCCTTTTTTTCTTTTGGAAAACCACCTGCATCCTGAAATGACTCATTGTGCCTGCTTATACATGGCTGTATGCATATGAAAAGAAAATCTTCTCTATGTTACATGGAGAGAAGACAATTCAATATTTGTAAACTTTTTACTAAATTTCACAACGGTATAATTTGTATATCATATGGAATTACAAAGACGTTCTGGAGTACAAAGAAACAATAGAAGACAACACAAAACATAGACTATAGCAGATGAGGAGCAAATCATATAAAAAACTGTTAGTGCTTGTGTTCGAGAGAAAAAAACTGATAGTCACTTCTAATGCCATTGAATTCACTAATGAACTTGCAATTTAAAGTCGTTCCTCCTTTCATTCTATCAGAAGCACCAAAACAGTCTCCTTTTTGTTTGTTCTAAAACTTGTACACTGCACCTAATCAAGTGTGGCACTTACATGCAATTAAACACAAACACTGCACATAGAGATGCCACAAACACTTGCTTTCCTGAAAAAGGACCAGTGCCATATCCACCCTAAATTACGGAAGCCAACGATTGGATAATAAATCAAATATATATATCTTGACTTTGTGAATACTTTGTAGCTTCCATGATTCATCTAAATATCTGAAAATTAATTTCAAGTCAAGGTGTAGAAAGACAACATTAAATTAAAAGGACCATCACCAATGGATTTTAAACTTTGACAAAAAATAAGATATCGATCTGGATCCACTATTACATGGACAACTCTTGTAACCAAAGGCGCCTGCCATTGCAACTACTATTAAATAATGTTATAAAAAAGTGACGTGCAAATATATAGATAACCAGAGGCGCTGCCTGTACCGGAAATTGGTCATTGTTTCAACGTTGCATGTTGCATGTAGAAGAAATTGGTCCAGTTGAAAGACTCCATTTGCCATTAAGTAGCGAATATCACCGTCCCTTGGTAGTTCACAGTATGAAGTTCGAGTACATGTCAACCAATGTTGTTAAGTGCGTTGATGCGGATGCACAGTATAGCAAGGTAATGCATAAGCATTAGGTTTAAAATGTTGAAATAAATAATACCTTTAAAAAATATTAAAAAATAAAAAATAAGATGCAGAAATGATTTTAAAAACTAAATTTTATGAACAAATACTTATATATATTGTTCTATAATTAATTGGAGCTAACTCAGATGTACGGTCTCCAACTTGAAAAACATAAAACAAAGAAAAGAAAAACATGTCCCATTAACATACAATAAGATTTCATGAAAATTCAAAAGCCAAAGGTCGACTTTTTTTTCGTTTGCTAGCTCCTATACGAACACGAAAGACATAAAATATTGACTTTCAATTCATAAAACTTGTGAAACGATAAATGAAAGAGTAACATATAAAACTTATAAGTATATACCTAATAACTGGTAAAATCAAGTTGACAAGTTTGGTTTCGTAAAATAAATTTCATGTCACATAATATCAAATCCAGATGTGGAATACAACATTAGATGAACCAAAAACATGTGATATCTTAGAGAAGAACTACTAAGAATAGCTGCTTGCCAATTTGTTATTATTGTCTACAGACATCAACCATTCAACACAAGGAGAGAAAGATATGACAGATTGAACATTCACATAAGGTCGTGCACTAACTCCAAGCGAGTTTGTTGAAGAGAAAGGATCCGTTCACGCTGTTGTCAGACGAACTTAAAATGAGAAACTCCTTTTGAAAGTTGAAAATCTTTTATACGTGATGGGGCTGGGGTTGGAAAGACTTTTACTGGATTGCCAGGCATTTAAAAAATGGAGGGAATAGTTCTTGATGCATGCCCACCAGGAGGCCTCAACATCACTTTTTGAGGTGTTTCTTTAATTGATATGTTGTGACGTGATGCGCACCCATTTAACAACATTGTGTTACAAATTAAATTGTTTTCAAAAGAGAAAAAAAGGTATAGCTGTTAGAGAAATGGGCTATGGAGAGAAAACCAAGACCAATGAGATCAGGTTTGGAGAGAAAATGAGAATACGACCCGTTTGTGAACTACTTATTACGAAAGGTATAAAAGGAGTTAAGTTGGAGGAATTGAACCAGTGGTTGGAGTTTTCGTGGTGGTTATATAGCGATCATGTTTTGACAGGGGAATACTGGGATAGTACTTCAAATATCGCTGATTAAAGCCCTATATTTATTGATTTCTACTATTTCCTCTTACTCTTTCATCCATAGTTGGCAAACTCGCCATGTTGATACGAGAATCACCCGAGTCAGCTCGGAGCACTAAAAAATCCAGCTACAAGTCAAGGTTGGTCCAGCTCGCCCCTCACTCGGCCTAACTCACCCCTGACTTACCCGATTTAGTTGCAGTGATTTACATTATGGTTATCTGAATACTCAACTGAGTTGATGAGTCAACTTGCTGACCCACTGACTGAGTCATCCTACCCTTTTTTTTCCTAGTGTATTCCTTTCCACAATAAGTTTTCTAAGAAGATATATAATCACAAAAAATTCAAGCTGTGATACATTTAGCTGAAGGCTATGAAAGGCATCCAAGGTTATCATATGATAGAATTAACCATTTGGGGACTGTATTCTCAGGCTTCTTTCATAGGAGCTCACTGCTTCTTGAGCATTTATTACTTTCTCAAGCCATGAAACACAAAGGTGAAAGTAGGCACCTATGACAGAGAGTTTTGGTTGGAATTCGGTTGTGTTCATCAGTTATGAAAATTCACTCGACAATGGAGTTGCATGAATATACCTATCTTTACATACTATACCACAATATTAAGACACAGACATATTCTGAATGAGGCTAATGTATTGCACACTAAACATATTATAAATGTTATCTAATACTCCAAGGTTAGAGAACCAAGAACAAAATAACATTCTTCAAATCAAAGTGGGTTACATGTGTAACCAATATGAGCATACCTAATAGAAGGCTTGAGATGGATTCAAACTTTACTCTAACTCAATTTACTAGAGCAACAGTGCACTTCCCAGCGAAAAGATCTTGAAATTTAAGGGTTGTTTTGGAATAATAACTACATTATGTTATTTCATGCATCTAACCCAAAAAATTAGTTAGATTCATTGGACACTTTGAAAACCATTTCATGGATCAACCCCACTTTTGGAACATATGCATGGAACATTAACATATTGTTGTTGTTCCCAAACAATCCCTTTAAGGAACTTCAATTTCGGAGCTCTTTTACACAGTTGAAGATGCGCCTACATGGATGCCTTCAAAGATTAGGCTTACTTAAGATAGGATACCATGTCAAATGATGCTTGGGGTTTTTAATGGATCAGACATGACTTTATGGAGTGCAATGAGAGTAGGGTCGGATTTTGGACGGTCAAAATGCATGCCATATCCTCTGCACAATGGTCCCCATTGCACGGGCAATGAATAGCAGAACACAACGGTCCCCATTACATGCTCAAATTGTGTAAAATCTCATACAATCAGCTAAGTGGCAGCATCGCAAAAGAAGAACACGCCTTATGGTATATTGTTAGGACTTCACAACGAGTCGTGCCAACTCCACTAAACTCGCTTGAAAAAACTTGAAGTTTAACTTTATACTTAAAATGTTAAACAAGTCGTGTTCGAGTTGTAAGAAGTCGACTCGATTAAACTCAGCTTAGCTCAACTATGTAAAACTTGTTCATAATGGTTCAATTAGTTAAAAGAATACGACACAGGTTAATAGAAACGAGTTACAATGGTGAGCTCGAGCTTGTTCTATAGAGTCCGACACTGTTCAACAAAACTTGAGGAGCTCAAGTAGGCTCGTGTGCAGCCCTACATATTGTGAAACATTTTCCATGCATCAGTAAACAAAAGTAGAAAAGAACATGGAGAAGAGGTTGCACAGGAGAGAGAGAGAGAGAGAGAATGCAGCACCGGTAAAGGACGCGGGCCAGCGGGGACAGCAACAGCTCTCTGTGTGCAGAGAAGAAAGGGCATGAGAGAGACAAGGACACAGCGATGAGAGAGAGAGAGGGGGGTATTAAGAGACTTTAAGACTAGGCTGTGAAGATATATTAGGCCGTGGAATCTTGTTAGAGATAAAAGCATGTCACATGAAATCCCAGTTGGGAGGACCCACTTGCCAACATGCCTCTCCAACACCCTGCCCAATCTGCATTGAAGCAGGGCCTTGCAGTACTTAATACCAACTGCAAGGGGCGACGGGTATTAAGCATCTCTCCCTCTCGAGATCTCTGTCTCTCGGATACCTTCTTCCATGGGTTGTCGACATGAAATAAATAGGCTTCACACCCATTTAATGTACTTCACGGAATGAATTAAATTGCTTCACGTTATTCTTGGCAGCTAATCAAGTATGTGATGATATCGCCTACTCTTCTTCCTTTCTTCCAACAACACAGTACGAGGAATAGCAAGTTAATATATATATATATATTGCATATAAACAGGCAGTACTCATTGTTAGCTGCATGACCAACGGTATTATTTTGACTTATTAAAATAAGCAGTCATTCCCCATTCTTTTAGAGTTCAACTGATTTTCGTCTGTATGCTTTTAAATTGGAATATATAAGATCGGTTAAATCGGTTTATAATTTGTAAAATGACGATAGTAATAAGAATTTAAGAAACTTACGACAAGGTTTTGTTTAGGAAAAAGGAGCCTTAGGGGTGCACAGAGACCGAACTAGCCTATCATTTAGGCAGTAGGGGAGCTACAGGGTTTGGCCCATACTTGACCTTCAAAAATCTCATTGCGATGAAATTAGAATATATGATCCCTACATCAGACCAGCAGGGTCAGCAACTCAAAGTGCCCCTCCTCTAAAAGATTCTGGCTCTTGTCACTGGATAAGGAGAAGTTAACTTTAAAGGATATAGCCCAAGCTTGTTAACTCAAGAAATTAACACTAAGCTTCAACATCATCTTAAGCTTGAAAAAGATCCTGCCTGCAAGCACATAAGTTGGATATTGCAGGATGTCAGGTGTTGTTAGATGGTAAAAAGTTAAAAATATGTCACTAAAAACCAATTATCGCAAGAGCATTAGTGGCGGTTTATTATGTTTTCAACAGTACATTTTTAATCATATGACGACATCTGAAAATTTGGTATCTCCGAATCATATATATGTATGTGCGTGTGTGCATTAGATGCTACATGTCACCAATGACTAAAAATTAAAATTCTACCACCAAAAGAAGTTATTATAGGGTATTAGCAGCAGTTTATAGTAGAGCAACAGTTTATGATAACCATCTAACAACATCGAGCATCCGATGCATTAAGAATCTTTTATATATATATATATTTATATATATATATATATATATATATATATATATATATATATATATATATATATATATATATATATATATAGAGAGAGAGAGAGAGAGAGAGAGAGAGAGAGAGAGAGAGAGAGAACATACGGCACTATGATGATCCAATATCTAAAAAAATGATTTGAACGATCCGGACTAGGCTTGGGACTGCGTCGGGCGGGGGTGTCAACCTCAGCCCTCCAAAGTATACTTAACCATCTTAGGGCCACCATCGTTTTAAGGAAGGCGCGCAGCTTATTCATTTATATATGACCACCAAAGCCAAGCCTGTCATTCTCATACTTGGCTCGGCTTTAGCTGAGGTGCTCCTCCCAGAACTTTGTCACCTTAAGAAGCAGCTTGAAGTGAAGATGGAGTATCCAACGAGTTGAAAGTGACGAAAATGAAGTCTGTTTTTCAACAATCCGGCTCTCGAATCTTAATCACATGTACTCGACGGATGGTATATATATATGTGTGTGTGTGTGTGGAAAAATGAAAACTTACTTAATCCTGGTTTGATGAAGCAATTGATTTCTTTAAAACAGGTTTGTGAAAAATTGTGCACGAGGAAAGACTTGTGTACTTTCTGCCGGCCGTGTCCCAGGATCTACGGCCACATATTGCCTGCGGCAATAACTGAGTTTGCTGCTTTGTTGCAGATGTGTCCGTTCCTACACATTTTGGTTCTCTTTGCTCCCTTTTTCCCATGTCCAAATTTATCATATCCTTCGCAAGCAAACTCAAGTTGGAGCAGGAACACAGTAACTTCTCTTCGAAAACTTGTCATGTTCCAGATTCCTATATATGTTTGGCATATTAAAACAGGGTTTCTCGTCTGGGATGAAGGTGAAGATATCTCACACATATTCGACTGGGACTCAATTCTAGCAGTCTATAGCAAAGCAAAGACTTGTGGTTGTGGTCAATTGGATGTCCGATGGATCCGAAAGTTTAAAACGTTTCTGTGTAAGGATGGTCCTGTCCGGTGGGGCTAAGCAAGCAGGTTAATAAGAGATTCCAGATTCAAAAAATGGATCTGAATCTTTCTAGTGTAGCATTATATGCCAGATTTAGATAAAACAAAAAGGACATTTGAAAACATTAGTAAGGATGTCAATGGATCGGATTTACATCGGATATATGCATAGCCTTATCTACTTTTTTGGATATTCACATATTTGAATTTGAATACGAATAAAGGAAAGTAATATCCAATCTGAAATCCAATTTCACAATTTGAATCTGTTTTTTACATCTATATTAGAATTTGAATCCAAATTTTGAATCAAATCTGGTCAATTTTCAAAATATAAGAGCAATGGACATAAGATATTTATTTAAAACTAAATTTGATCCAAATCTATATCTGAATCCAATAAGATATTTAAGTACATTTGACTCGGAAGCCATTTTTTAAATATGAATCTGGTTCGATTTCTTAATCAAATATTAATTGTTTTTTTATA
Source organism: Nymphaea thermarum (assembly GCA_011799765.1). Classification (NCBI taxonomy): domain Eukaryota; kingdom Viridiplantae; phylum Streptophyta; class Magnoliopsida; order Nymphaeales; family Nymphaeaceae; genus Nymphaea; species Nymphaea thermarum. Next base: position 26,200 of record JAANDH010000926.1, read on the forward strand.
TTTAGTTTTTTTGGTATTACTTGATTGAATATCCAATCAGAATCAGACATTCCTAAACATTATCCAAATGAACAACGCATAAAACTGGACTGAGCTATCTATATCATCGGGTACACTGACCAACATTGTTCTGGAAACTGATCGGAACTTAAAATGATTAATTTCCCTTCATAGACATGATGAATCACGTGACGTAGATTCCTCACACAATCAGTTCCCCCGTCAGGTCCTGACGCAAGTCCCTGTTGTATTGGGTTCTTCGCAAGAAAGAGTATCGAATCGGTTGCGCACGAAACGGGTCGGAATTTTCGGACTTGATCTGAAGACAAGCTCAAACAAAACCGAGGCACGTCGGTTTTCCGTATCGTATCGGGATTCAGATGAATCGCTTTGGTGAAGAAATTTGGAGGAAAGTAAGAAGAACCGAACCATGCTGTGGAGCACAACGCCATAGGGAAAAGTGGGGTCCCCAAAAAGATATTCCACGTTTATGCAATACTTCGCTTTTGCTCCCAGAGGTCTTTAACGACAGAATCTTCGTCGGAGATCGCTCGTCCTCGGGGTCTGCGCCCAACCTTTGGACATTAACGGCCTTTTAATCTTTCGAATTGACCTTATGCCCCTTGAACAAATTCCCGGAAGGACTGCCGTCTAACTTGAAATTCCCAGCTCTCACACTCGACCTCACCTAATGGACCAAATGAGTTCTACCATCAACCCATTATATATATATATATATATATATATATATATATATATATATATATATATAACATGTTTTTATGTAACCTTATTGATATGATATAAAGAAGACATTGATGCAAAACATAGATTAAGTTGAACATTTGTTTGACTTTAATAGTCTTTTTATAATAAGAAAAAATAAATGACCTCCATACCATCATTATAATAAAAAAATCAACATTTTCCATTAAAACAAATTAAATCAAAACTTGTTTTATATCAAACTAGACTTTATAGACCTATTAAAATGTTTATATTTTATTTAAAATAGTTTTTAACAAAAAATCAATGGGTTTGGTTTTTACTCTTGACCTAAGTGTCTGGTATATATATATATATATATATATATATATATATATATATATATATATATATATATATATATATATATATATATATATAAAGAGGGAGGAACTAAAAGTCAATGCTGACATATGCAGACTAAATTATCAACTATAAACCAATGCTAAAACTACCATAAAGTATTGTAGTTTATAACTAATGTCAATTTAGTGACTTTATTTATAACAAATATATATATAAAGGTGCTCAAATTCTTTGGGCATCTATCCATGATTGATGCCGTCAAAAGCTAGATGGACAGATGTCCTGAGGAATATATCAGGTCCTACAGATAAGTTGAAAAGAAAGTAATGCGTTTTGCGTGCATAACTTATTATAATGCTTATCTAAATTTTATTCACTCAAATATGTGCTAGTACTGCAAGTTTGGTAGATATGGCGCAAAGACGTGACACTGCAACAAGGGGCGAGTTTGTGGGGGTTATAAGTGCTTGACATCTATGTGGTCACCCCCTAGTTGACCTTAGTGGGAAAGTAGAACAAATTCGACGGGCCGTTATACAAGAGTACTAGTGGTCGCACACAAACATTACGTGTATACATATCTTGGTTTTTCTGGACCTTGGGGGGATGGGTTCAAGGCGACCAGTTTTTTCGATCTCTTCTCGCATCACCACCCTATCATTATTTAGATGTTCAACAGTGAGACATTTTGTAAAACAAAAAGTAGGGAGCAAAACTAATTAAGATCGTCCTAAAAAATGTGATTAATAACACTTATCATGCCCTTCACTCCTTAAACACATGAGCGTGTTGAATGGAAACAAAATGAAAGACACAACCAGGGGCGGAACGAAGATTTTTTTCTAGGGGTGGGTCAACTGGTCCAACAAACTTATTCGAGTCGGGCCAAATAAAATTCGAATCCAAAAAATACATTATGTAACTAAAATTTTTCAGTTTTGTTAATATATATATATATTTTCACTTAGCTGGGGTGAGGCCACGGCCTAGGCCGGCCCCCCTTCCCTCCGCCCCTAGACACAACTTAGTTCTCTCTCTCTTTTGTTTTTGTCAATGATATGGGATATCCAATTGCCCAGCAGTTATTTCTTTTTTTCCTTACTTCTATATTCTTCACATTCTGACCTTCTACTGTTTATTTCCTTGGTATGTTTACTAGCGAACTTGCACTGAAGAAAATAGTGAAAGCTGTACTTAGGGTAATTTCAACGAAGAGTTGCCAACATATTTACTGAAAAAGCAAAATATATTTACCAAACTTTTGCCGATCGTGTTTGCTCTCCCTTCAACAATTTATAAAACCCACGACACTAGGAAACAAGTGTTATTTACAGATCTTTTAAGGCCACGGTTTTGCCTTATGAATGCTTGAACCAGTAGAAACAGGACATGCATAAACCATTGGCTTTTTTTATATATAGAAAACGTTAACAGAGAGAGAGAGAAAGAAAACATTGTTTGCTCTATCCAATCAAGGAATGCGTCAGACGACGTGTTTGGGAGCTCGGATGTATGGATGACCATTTGAATCAAGTTATATATATATATATATATATATATATATATATATATATATATATATATATATATATATATATATATATATATATATATATATATATATATTCAATGCTGTCATGTATCGAATGTTGTGGATGGTTAAAAATTAAAGTTTTTTTACTAACAAAATAGTCACCAAATTGACATTAACTATGGGTCATGCATGATGCGATGATGGTTCATGATGACTTCAGGAATGATTTTGAATATTAACCGTCCAACGATTGTTGGCACAAGATAGCATTGACCTTCATATATATATATATGAGACCTGTACATACACAAACAATTGTATGCTAACCGTAAAACTGAAACTTGAGAAGAAAGCGGCCAAGTAAGAAGCGATTGATTTCTATGATCTTTAATTGCTAACTGAACAGTTTTCCCTTTTCTGGTTTTGTTTGAAAGAGCGAGCAACCACAGGCAGGCGGTGGGAAGGGTAGGTAGCTAGGCTAACCTGACCTGACCTGACCTGACCTGACCGGAGGAAGAGGAGTGAAGTACCAGTAGGTATAGCAGCAGAGGCAGATGAGTTACTCTTTCAGAGCGCATGCTTGCACAACTGGGGTTGCGCCTAAATGGGGGTAGTTTTAGAAACTCACATCGAAAGCCAGCACTGGGGCTTGCCCCTAATAATATTTGGTTGGGGGCGTTGGAGGACGAAGGGAGAGGCCGGGCTTCTCGAGAAGGATACAGTTCTGATATAAATGACCTCTGACTTTGCTTACACAAACCGTGTAGTGTATCGCCTCGGAGTACGCCATTAGAGACCTGAGAGAGACAGAGAGAGGTGGTCGGGGCTGCGGAGTTTCAGGCCCCCTCCCTCTTAGGTGCTCAGGCCGTCCTTTTCCACCTTCCCTCCTATCTCCCCACATTTAAAGGCACGGTCTTTCAGTGTCTTTATAAGACATAAACCCCTCCTTGCACCTATGGCTGGCTGGAAAATAGGCTTCGTGTTTGTTTGCTATTTTACTCATTAAGAAATTATCAGAAGGGTAGAAAATGTTCGTTTTGGTTCTAAAACATTTGCACATATTACAGTTGATAAGAGCTATGGAGGCAAGTGTGGGCAATTGCCCACACAGCCCAACAAAAATGTCTATTTTTATATTGGTATCTTGGATCAATTTTTCTCCTTTACATGTTGGAGTCTCCTCAAAATTTTAAAATTTATTACCAATAACCCTTACCCAGCAATTTCAAACTCCGCCTGTGTGTGAAGGTTGGGATAAAGGGCCAACGAGATCATGAATCTGGATGAAATCTAGAATGGCCACTTTTCAGCTTTTATGTGTCTCAAATGAACTCATAAACCATGGGGATGATATATATATATATATATATATATATATATATCTTCCCCTCTCCCTCCTTGGACTTTTCTTTCGTAAGCAAGGGAAGAACACTGAATAGTACATTTGAGCTGAATTTACCAGCTTTATATAATTGCAGGCCCTTATGTCCTTTGACTCAATTCATTGTTTGTATGAATCCTTAATTAGTTTGTTACTTCAATTGGTGGGTTCGGCCAGACTGCCAATTTTACTTGCCTAAATGGTTCCAATATATATGAAAAAAAATTGAATGGTGACTCTAAAAAGGGAGTCACCCAGCCATCTACCTATGACCGTTCGATCAAATATAATAAATGGTTAAAAAGAAAACAATGATATGACCATTTTGTCATCTTGTTCCTACCTTTAAGGCTTCATCTTTTAAAACCAATTGCTTTAATAGCATAAAATTGCACACGGTGCAAACAAGAGCTAGTAAGCCTGTGTCCTTCTTGTGTTGGAGAAAGTACTAAATGAGCGAAACAAACCGAAGATAACAGATATGAGCTCAGCTTGTTTCTGCATTGATGTAACGTGAAGTTAATTTGTTCATAGCAACAGTATCGACACGCTAATTAAGTTCCATTATATGCTAAGCATGCACAAGGTACATGAGTCATGTGGGTTGCTTTCCAACTAGTTTTGTACTATACGTATTACTTTTGATAGCAATGAGAGGTTTCAACTTAGAACTTTTCTGGGTGTGAGGAATATATCCAAGTTTAACCCACCCCCCATAATTGTACCCAATTAACGATAAGAAAGCGATGGCAAGCAAACGGAGACTGCCCAAATGAAATCTATGGAATTTTATAATTATTATTCTCGTTCTTTAAAATGGGAATTCCGTTATCAAACAAAGAATTTTGGTTCCATATTATAAGTTGGTTCCATAACCAAAATTCTGGAAACATAATTCCACCCTTGAAATATTTTTATCTTTTTTGGGCCACAAGGTGTGAATGCTTTAATTCATGAATTTTAAAATCTTGATTTTCTTTTCATCAAACAATTCATTTTTAATTCTGAAATGAAAATTTTATACTACCAAACAAAATGAAAATTTGAGAATGATTTTTTTTTCATTTACATTCTATCCAGAATCGGACCCCTTAGTTTAGATTGCAGATCTGTCTGTGCACTTTGTTTACCTGAAAGACAGAACTGATCACTAATGAAAAGAGGTTATAGGAAAGCGATTAACCTTTTAATATATATATATATATATATATATGTAGGAGTAGGAAATGTAAGCGGGTGAGATTTACATAGTAAGACGTCTCACGTATGAAGCAGCCTACCGGCTGCACATAGGCCCTATTTTTTGGTCTTTTTGTACGGATCCACTCTGATCCATAAAATTTATTTCTTTGCCCCCATGCAAATTTCTTCCCCTCCCGAAACGCCTTGTTATTTGCATCTCAGCTCTCTCCTCTGGCCTACGATGGCAGAAATTGTACACACACGCGCGGGCGCACGCATAAATCTGCAAAGCCCTTGCATTTACGTCTCAAGTCGGCTACTGTACCATCCATCTCTCTCTCTCTCTCTCTCTCTCGCTCGCTCGCTCGCTTTCAATGCTCTCTGATCCTTCAATCTTACACCGCAAATAATTTGCAGCTTCGGTTTCAGTGTCCCACTCTTCTATATCTTGCTCTCTTCTCCTCTCCTCTCATCCTTCCCCTCCCTCTCGCCATCTCTTTTGCTTGTCTATCTGTGTTTATCCCTTCCTCTGTGTACATTATGGGGGCTCATTGGTCTCCTCTCTCATTCCCTGTGGATGATCTTAACAAGCAGAGCCTTCCTCCGGGATTCAGATTTCACCCCACGGATGAAGAGCTTGTCACCTTCTATCTAGTTTCTAAAGTCTTCAACGCTCGTTTCTCTGGTTTAACCATCATGGCAGAGATCGACCTGAACAAGTGCGAGCCATGGGACCTTCCAGGTATCCTTCTACAGATGTTGCAAGGAGGAGCAAAACGAAGATCTACTGCTATCATAGAATTAATTGTTTTCCGAATGTGTTTTAGCTTTTCTATTGTTTCCCGGACTTCTATGTGTTTTCGATGGCTGCACCTGGACGATGAAGAAGGTCCATCTTTCCTCTAGTATTACAACTTTCGGAGTAGAGTTAGAATGGTTTCTAGATAAACGTGCTTCTGCCATGAGATATCCTAACCGTAGCTTCACCTTCACATTCGTGTCCAAAGGAGGTCTAGTGAAGGAAGGGGACTCTCATTATGTTTTCTGCAGAAAATTGTCAACCGTCTTATTAAACTACGACTTAAAATGCCACATTTTTAAATAAAGCTATGATATATATCTATTATCTTTAAACATTTTTCTTTTCGACCAACGAACACGGTCTCCTTGTTAGGGTTTATGTGAAAATTAAAAAAAAAGGGACAAATCTCGCACTTCTGCACATGACTCTTCTGTGATATATCTTGGTTGGTTAATCATACGGTGATGCTCTTATTGAATGGCAGACACGGCAAAGATGGGGGAAAAGGAATGGTACTTCTATAGTGTTCGAGACCGCAAGTACCCCACTGGGCTGCGCACCAATAGAGCTACAGATGCTGGTTACTGGAAGGCAACAGGGAAAGATAGAGAAATCCACATTTCTTCTACTAAAACATTGGTTGGCATGAAGAAGACTCTTGTATTTTACAGGGGCAGAGCACCTAGAGGAGTGAAAACCAACTGGGTGATGCACGAATACCGTCTAGAGGGTGAATTATCTTGCCGCTTAAACTGTAAGGTACACGAATTCATCGCACTCCAACTGCTTTCTCTTGATTGCATAGCTACTTGTCATGTTCTCTCTGATTCTTTTGGGTTGTTCCATTATGTATGACGCCCGTATATGTATGTGTTTCAGGAAGAATGGGTGATCTGCAGAATATTTCACAAGGCAGCAACAGAGAAGAAGGTCCCACAGCTGCTTCAAAAGCAGAGCCACTTCCTTGAAAAGGACCCTCTATTCTCTTTGCCTCCTTTGCTTGAGTCGCCGGTCGAAAACCCATCAAATGCTGGCCAGGTTCAGCGTCATGATAAGGAGACAGTGGCTCATGACAAATTCCATCTTCCTGCAGAAAACCCAATTCCCACAGTTGCTAAATCCCTTCCCATGGCAGCCATCCCACAAACTGAATCTTGTCTCACGACCCAAGGACGTTGCCATGGTATGCAAGCATGCAAGATAGAGAAGGAAAGTTCTGTTGTCTTTGTGGCGCAGGAAGACGACCCCAGCTTGAACAGCTGGGTGTACAGAAACCAACTGGGGACGCATGCAACCCTAGACTTGGGTGGTGTCGATGCACTCCAGCAGCTGTCGGCGTCAATGAGCTACAGCCGAGCCTTTCAGATGGATGAGGATGATGACTACAATCATGGCAATCTCCATGATGGTGCATCAGTGGGCTCGTTGTGGACCTTCTGAGATGAAGCCGTCCATGAGCCATGAAAGCACCAGTACCATCAAAGTGTTGCTATTATTATGCCACCATCACTTATCTCTGGCTTTCCTCTCTAGTGTAAATTATTATATTCTACTTCACTGTGTCTGTTAACAGTTTTAAAGTGGTAGAAATAAATATGAGATTTTTGAGAGGTAGGGGGTCATAGATTTTCTGATGGTGATATTTGAGGACAGGGACTTCGGCATGCCCTGGCATAATAAATTGTGGTTGTTCTGTCTTCAGTTATTGCAAGTATATCTCAGGCTTCTTTGGGAGTGACTAGAAACTATACGAAAGGACGTGATGGTGCCTTGTGTTTTGATGGCAGCGCATATATGTACACTGTCCCGGAACAGAAGAAGCAGAACAGCCCTTTTGTGTCCCAGCTGTAGGGCATCGTCCAGAACAATATGCCATGCCGAAAATCCCCACAACATCTAGTTACATTTTGGATGTCCTGGTTTTTTTATAAAAGTTAAAGAAGAAGGTAAACATAAATATTAAAACACTTAGGAAAAACTGAGATTTGGTTGTGTTTGGATATCAAGACACAAAAATTAAGACTATGTTCTCAAAATCAGAGAGCATTGGCCAAGACACTACAACAAAATAGAGTTGCCCTGATGGTGCTTATTTAACCACCATTAGAGCTCTGTTTAACAATGGCATGAGGTTGCCGACTCCTGTATCACGAGAACACTCATAACCGACTTCTGTATCACGAGCACGCTCGCAACAATAATACGGACAATGAAGCACAATCATTTAAGAGACAATAAATTTTAAGTGGTTCGGCATATAGTCTACATCCATGGACAGAACACATGACCAGCACTGTTTTCATTCGCTTGCCTTTTTAACCATATTGCAAGCAAGTTCAAGAATCCTATACTAATGGTGAGAAGAAGACCAAGGAACACAATGAGAAAGAGAATCCACCGAAAAAGGAAGGAGAAGGCATAAGCAGCTTCCATAAAACATTGCTCCCTAATTTAGAAAGATCATCACGAGAATGGGCAATGAATTAGGACGAAATATAGCATGCTCCCCCTCGTGGGGCACGGAAACTTATCTGCCCTAACTTGTGATGCAATGGCTTACTAAGAATGTAGGCCAGCTGATTTCCAATAAAGAGGCAATCAACTTTTGTAAATTTTGTTCTTTCATGAAGGCCAGCTGATTGCCACCATATTATCACATTGAAGCTCCCTTGGCTGATTCACCTCAAATCTCATATCAGGGAGTGCTTTTATCCAAATTAGCTCTCAACCTGAAAGTAGAGAGAAAGACTTTCTGGGTTCAGTAGACCAACTTGGAGAGTAGCTAAGCATCTCTAGGTTCAACACACCAATCTGAAAGCAGAGAGAAAGACTCTCCAAGTTCGATTGTCTAACTTGGAGAGCAATCAGATGCCTCTAAGTTGAACACACCGACCATGATGAAAAAAATAGACTTTTAGGTTCAACACACCAACCTGAAAGTAGAGAAAAAGACTCCCCAAGTTCAATTAACCAACCTGGAGAGCAGCCGGATGTCCTTAAATTTGACATACCAACCAAAGGGACAAAAGAGATAGACTTCTAAGTTCAACATGCCATCCTGCATACGAAACCAGTGTCTTGACTAACCTGGGAGCAGTGGATTACCAGACTTTTCTCTATAGGTTGACAGACTACACGACTAGGATGTCAAGAAGGAAGGTGACAGTTCTCACCTTATACTAGGGATCTTCATGCGCATTTGTGGGGCTCGAAAGAGGAGATGTTAGCTCACGCCACACCTTCTCAAAAAAGGATCTGCAAGGCGATGCTCATCTACACTAGAGCACTCTCGATCTTCACCAATGGACAGGGCATCATGGACCTTAGAGCTATACAACTCTTCAGAATGTGGCGAACCTTCAAGAGCAGGAGAGTTTCAGTGGCTATGGTAGGGTTTATAACATTTTTGTATGCAAGACTCACCAGATTTTTCATGTAAGGTATATAGTTGTAGAGGAGTACACTTGGTTGTTGCATAAGTGGTTTTATCGACACACTGTCCAGAATGGAGAAGCATTTATATGGACAGGTGACAACGTCATCTCCTCCACGCCTACAAACAGGTGCTGGATGGCTTGACGTGTGAGCAAATTGTTTGGGATTTCTACTACAGAAAGGAATACCCACCTCGATATGCATTCCACAAATAGAAAATCAGTGTTCTTCTTTATGGCCTATTCTTTGTGGTTCTTTATCATCTAGAGAGGAGAATGGTTCAATTTTCAAGGAGGTACAGTAAAGGTGGAATTCAGCACTACAAAAGAGTTTGATTTGAGCACTAACGCATGGCTGGGTGCTCGGAGTTAGGCACATGTCACCTAGTCAACTATGGCTAGCAACCTAAGTTTATTTGGTCGACCTGTGAGGCCCAAAATGTACATGGACTGGTGGGAAATTGTTTGGCATATTCCTTATTGCCGATGAGTTTGTCTTGTCTTCGAACTTATTGTCAAAAAAAAAAAAAAAAAAACCTTTTGATTGATAAAGATATTATTTTCTCTTTCATTTTAAGCACTCATAAAGCTTGCCTTTAGAATTATGTCACTCATGTTTTCATTCAAACTGGCATATCTCTCATATCTCTTAGTTGGGTTTGAGTTCATTAATTATGATTTGAGTTCAATTTAGTTTCAAAGATATCAAAGATGCCTGCTCTCATATTTTTCATGGGTCTGAGCAAAACTTGAGCTCAACATGATGCAGTGAGCAGAAAGAAACTGAGTTAGGATAATTTTTTTCATGTATAAATCCATCTTCTCTTAGTTTGGTTTGACCTCATCTCTCTTTGTTTCAGTTCAATTCTGTTCTCAAGATTCTAAAAGTCATTCTTAGCAATGAAAACAACTGACGAGCTTAATTCAGCTAAATCGGATAAAATTTTTTTGATCTTTGAACATTGCGTTATCGGTAAGTGGATAATCTAAGCAACCCCCAGCTCCACCAGTAAAACTTTCAATGATAACCTAATTTTTCAAATCCTCAAATAGTTTCTTGTAGATTTTTTTATTTCAATGATAACCTAATTTTTCAAATCCTCAAATAGTTTCTTGTAGATTTTTTTAAAAATTGATTTTTATAACAATCTGGGAGGACATTTTTAATAAAATTTTAACCAAATCTGATCTAGAAGTAGGCCCAAATGATGGTTTAGTCAGATCGACCAAACTCACCTAGAGCTCTGTAATTAGACATAGGGTAAAGCAATCATTTCCTTTTCCTATCCCCTTTTTTGCATAAACTTAGGTTACATCCTACATGTAGCTAAGCTCTTTTTCTCATTGACTTCTAGAGCTTCAAGTTGAACCAAATCCATGATTTGAGTCTGTTTCAACCCCAGATCACACCCATGGATAAAACAATCATTTTCTTGTAATCCATATTTTTCTCATGAACCTAGGGTTATATGTCATATACACCCAAGTTCATAATGCTTACATTTTTATATCTTCAGAGCTCCAGTTTGAAATCCTTTTTTCATTTTAAAAACGTAACAGTTCATCCAGATTTACAACATAGGGCAAAATAATCTTTTCTATTTAAATCCCTTACGTACACCCAAGGACAAAGTAGCTATTTCATCTTCAATAATGTCATTCTGCACCTAGATTGTATGTCACATATACCTAAGTTTATAATATTTGGAACATCAATTATAACTTTTCATCAAATAATTTTAGATCCATGAACTATTGTCATCTAAATCTCTTACCTAGAATTTTGTTCCATATCTCCTATCACATCCAAAATCCATTTTCTATAACTTTCCATGGATTAGACCTTGATTTGAATATTAGAACCATGTCCATGATCCGTTTTCTAGAATTTTCTCAGGATTTAGGTTCTGATTTAAATATCAAAACCATGTCTCAATGCAAGATACATACAAAAAAATATGCATGTATGCAATAAATATCATATTCAATTTCTTATATTGTCAACACCACAAATTATTCCATTCAATTGCTGAAAGCAGAAGAATTTCACAAAATAACTATGAAAACTTCAATTTCAAGTGAGTTTTGAAATCTAAACACAATTTAGGTTTAAATAATGAATTTGACTCGCAGCACAAATCCCAATGCAAGATTTACGAGTCCAAATCCTAATCTAGTACACAATACTGGATCCAAATTAAGATTTGAAACCAAATCCAATTGTGATTTGGAATCCCAATCCAATTACAAATCTGAATCTGGATTTAAATCTAAAAATTGGATACATTTAGAGATCCAAAACACAAGTGGGACCAACATGTGGGCCCCACCTGGCCTATGTGGACAAGGGCCACCCAGGGTGCAATGCACCCCATATCTCATAAAAAAAACTTTTATTAAACCTAATCATTTCCCATGCAATGTATCATGAGGTTTATGGAAAAGGAAAAGATATTTATCTCTCTCTCTCTCTCTCTGCATTGATTAAAAAGTTCTCTAATTAAAGAGAGGAACCTAGTTCCAAAGGAAGCCTTCGTCGATCCTACCAAACCCGATTATGGCATGTGGGTTCAGCCTTGGTGCATCTAGATGTAGTGCCACTCTCACGAGCTCACTCAAGTCAAGGCCAGTCAAAATGACCAGGTCTATCCCACGATGCAGTTACTAGACAAAAATAAACCTTGACTAAATCAATTTTACTTTGACTGAACCAAGTCAAAGGCGCATTTCAAATTGAGCTTAGTTGAAACGCAATGAGATGTTTCTTAAGCTTCAAATTTGTCAAAATTATTAAAACCAAGTCAAGTTCAGCTCACAAACCGGACTTTGACTTTGGTCAAATGGTTTAATTCAAACAAATTTAGACAAATTTGTCATTCTTTATCCAATTTGAATTTATAGAATCCAAAATTGGGATTTTATACAAATCAAGCATACGTTTGAACTTGTAAAAATGTATAAGCCAAATATAAAGCTGAAAGTCAACATTCTAAATGGAAATTTGATTCAGTCGATTCCATTTTCAATTAAATTTTGGACAAGAATGTCCTTTTTAAATCAAATTTATCAACATTTTTAAAGTCTTTGCAAACCAAACTGCATTATCCATGATTCAGTAGAACCTAGAGCCAAGTCACTAGGTCAAAACCTAGTAAGCTCAATTTCAAACTCAAACCCGGACCAAGGGTATTTTGTCAAAAATTTAGTCGAATTTAGGTGTTTGAACCTAAAACCTTTGAATCAAACCTAATTTGACTAGATTTAATCCACAATAGCTGAGCTTACCAAGCCCACGCGTGTGATCTAATCCTCTCTTATTTGATCAACAACCCATGTCTTTTGGATTTAGTCAATGAGAGACAAGAGTTATCTCATCTATTGATCGAACAAGAAGGATGACTGAGGTGGCAGCCACGTCAGCCCACTTCATAAAATTTTATTTAAAATTTAATCCACCTAGAAGGCCAGCCATTGGCAAGTCCACATGACTGACCAGCTCAAGTGAGCATCTTCCCAAAAGACTTGGGCATGCCCGAGAGAGGGTATTAAGGAGGTACGTGAAGAGTCTCCTCCCACTTTCCTAATCTTTGCTAAGTCTACGTAAACTATTCGCATCTCCAAAATTTTTGGTATTTGGAGTGCTCCAGAAAAAAAATGAGAAAGAAAGGGACTCGTCCGTCGGTACGAGGATTTGATGCATTTCATTTTGGCTTAAACATCTTTTCTATATGTGGTGTATAAGAATAGTGAAAGTTTTGATGTTCCAAACTTTTGAAAAGGTTCTTGAAGAATTGCTTGAAAATGTGAAACATTTTGAGGAAAACTAAAGTTGGAAAATCTTTTTAAATAACATTTGGAAAACTTGAGAAATCATTTTGAGAATCACTTTGGTGTTCTCTTAAGACTTTAAGTAGGTTTGAGGTTTTGCTCTAATTCAACTACCACTCACTTAGAGCTTCATCTCATCCTGCTTAAGTTCTTTTAGAGATGTGATTGTGCCCATTTGTGATATTATGTGGATGTGAATGCATGGATACATTGATCCTATATGATTGAAGGAAAGCAAAACATTTCTACCATAACATACATCTAAGATTTTTGTTTTATAGTTAACATAAACATTTTTACAAAGAAAGAAAAGTTTTTGAGATTAGATTGAGATTGTAGACCAACAAGCATGAATCCAATATTGGGTCATTATTTGAGTTGTGTTCTTAGTGAAGTCGGTAAAAGAAAAATGATCTTGGAGAAGAAAAATGTCCAAAAGAATGCTAAAGATGAGATACTTGATTATAAGAGAATATAGAAAATTAGAGAGAAAGAGATTTTGAGAAGAAAATCTTCCATTTAAGTATGTCTAGATATACATATGGATACATATATGTAAGTTTATGAAAATGAGGTATGAATTTAAATAGAGAAGGAAAATAGAACTTTCAAAAGAAGGAGAGAAAGAAAGGGAGATAGAGAAGATGCACATACATGTGTATATACCATCACGTATATATATATATGGAAGCTTGTAAAATAACACTGACTTGAATAAAAAGAAAGATTTTAAAGGAAAACAAATGGAGAAATGTATATATACATTCATATATATATATATATGCATTCATATGTGTATGAAAACTTGTAAAATAGAATGTGGAAACAAAGGGAGAGAAAGATAAAGGGAATCTTCATGTGCACATATATGTATACAACATGTATATACACGTGTTTTCATGATATTAGAAGTAAAGAGATGATTTAAAAACAACCGAGTTAAACTTTGATGTAGGCCGGAGGGAGCTTAGACTCATGCAAGAGTCAAACATAAGTCTCCAAAGCCATATTATATAGAGTTCTTTTGAAAATATTTTGGAAAACATAATTTTAAACATACAACATAGTTATTTCATTTATTATAAGGGAATATGTTTCTTCCACCGTTGGGTATGGAAGAAAGTCAAACCACACGATAAGGCACTCATTAGGGTTCCTAATCGAATGATTAAGAGGAAACTAACGCAAAATGACATGAAAATGCATATTAACACGTACATATTCGTGAGGGTTTCACCCGGGTAGGATAAGCCCCAACCTCAAAATTAATCAACACAATAATAAAGATAATAGAATCCCAAGTCACACTCTCATTCTCACTGTGCATTCATGTATATGAAATAAAGAAAAATTAAACCACTGCGAACAATATTTTTAACGTAAAGCAACATTCAAGTAGTAGAGAGAACATATTCAATCATAGAATGCAATATCATCTCATCTTCTCATGGTGCCGGTGCACTCAAGCATAGCCTCTTGTCTCTACAATAGAGATTTGAGGGTTATCTCGTATGGCTATGGGGAAATGAAGAAGAGAGAAAAATAGAAGAAGCAAAAGAACAACAAAGATGTATTCAAGAAATGAGATAACATGATTCAAACATGAAAATAAAATATCCTCTCATCTTTTCATGCTCCCGGTGCACTCGAACATAGTCTCTTGTCTCTAAAATAGAGATTGAAGACTATCTCCTTTGGCCATGGGGAAATGAGGAAGAGAGAAAAATGGGAGAAACTAAAGAAAAACAAGAATTTATTCATGAACCGAAAAACTCAAGAATACATTTTTAACTTCAAAATGGAGATTTTAAAGCAATCTTATATGACCATGGGAAAATGAGGAAGGGAAGAAACAAAGGAAAGAAAGGAGAGGGATGATGTCTACATACCTCTAATGAGAATAACTCTTAAAAAAATGAACACCTTAGCTTGAAGATCCCCTTGAGTGAAGCTCTAAGATGATACCTTCAAGAGGGTTATGGCTTGCTCCAAGTTGGAGAGAAAGGGAAAGTGGAATAAGAAGAGAGAAAGAGCTCAAGAGAAACTCTAAGTCTTCAAGTGAGAATACACTAGGTTTTTTCCAAGGGCCAACTCTTGCCCAAGAGTAAGAAAATGGGGGGTATTTATAGAGGATTTTGGATCCAAAACCTAAAATTTATTTTTTTTTTTAATTTCACCCCATTTTCATCCGAATTTCAAAGAATTTTGAACTATTTTAATTTTTTTTTAAGAAAATAGGTTTTGACTACGTGGGATTGGCCCTTATCCCTGAAAATATCCATTTGGGGTGTGGGCAGGGCTAATGCCCACATAGAAAAATAAAAAACCGAGCCCCAAGGGCCGGTTTTGCAAGCAAAAGGGGGCCTGCACCTATGTGCAGGCCCCTGCCTGGGCACTGTTGCGCACCAGGCGCAACAACGCCTCGACGGAACGCGTGCGGCAATGCGCAACGCGCTGCAATGCCGTAGGTGATCGTGTAACGTGATCGCCAGACGTGCAATCACGCGCGATGCACAATAGCATGTTGAGCGATAACGCGTTGTGCGACCGCATGTTGCGCGATGCGAAAAAATTTCTTTTTTTTAAAAAAAAAATTAAGGTGAATACCATAAAACCCCTTTTTTATTTTTAAAATACATTAAAAAGCCGATTTTTTTGGTTATAAAAGAGTGGTCGGCTTCGTTTTAAGCTTCAAAAATATATTTTGGTGCGAGGATAAAACATAAAACAACAGGGCGGTCTGTGCATGGGCACGTGACACTTATAGTACCAGACTTTGTCGTTTTGAACTCGATTTTGGATTTTGAGTTTCAAATGCTCGATTTGGATCTAAATTTAGGTTTTTAATCTAATTTGGATCTGGACTGTGGCTTTGGACCAATTTAGATCCAAAAAGTGGGTTTTGTGTTTTTAATAAAAGAGCACATTCTTTTGGGAAAAAATTGGGGTGATTACAGATGCCCCTCTTTGTTACTAAGCCGGTGCTAACCGTGCTTAGTTACAAAGATAAGTATGACAAATTTTTTAAACAAAACATTTTTTTGAGAGATGTTTCTGGCTTAACCCTTTACCTGAATGGGTTGTTTGAGCTTATATTGCAGGTTTAACCCCTTGCCTGCATGGGTTTGCCAATATTGAATTCAGGTTTAACCTTCTTGGAATGGGTTTCCTTAGCTTGCATTGTAAGTTTTACCCCTTACCTGCGTGAGTTGCTCTCACATGGTAGGTTTAACCCTTTGCCTGCATGGGTTCGCCTTAAATCTTGATCGATAATAATAAAAAAAAAAAAGCCCAAGTGTAATCGTCATGTTTTACAACTGGGAAGACTCTAGATTGAATGGTAGATTGAATGTGAAAACATAAATATTTGTCATTGATTGGAAAGTGAATACAAGAGGACTAAGCATAGAATTTCTTGAGGTGAAGGGCATTAACAGGATCGGCAAGTTTCACCCCATCAGCATTAATCAGTCGATATGAATTACGGGGCAATGCTTCTTTTACAACATATGGGCCTTCCCAGTTTGGTGCCCACTTACCACGTAGTCGTCCTCTGAGGTATACCACTGATCATAGGACTAAGTCATTCACTTTGAATTGTCTCTCAATAACTGACTTTGCAAATTGTCTAGCTACCCTTTGGCAATAAGATTCAGCATGCTCAGCCGCTTTCAGCCTCTTTTCATCTAGCAAATCGAGCTATATTAGCCTTTTCTGTTGATATTGGTTTAGGGGAAGCTCTATGAGGGAAGCAAACTTTAAAGCGGGTTTCAATACATGTAATGGCAGGACCACTTCCATTCCATAGGCTAGTTCTGCTGGAGTAGCATTTGTTGGAGTTCTCATAGTGGTGCAATATGCCCACAGAGCGTTATGCATCTTTTCGTGCGAGTATCTTCTTATTTCTACTATCCGTTCCAGGATGCAAATCAGGATCTTATTGGTAGCCTTTGCCTATCCATTACCTTGGGGGTAGTAAAGAGCTGAAATGTGATGCATTATACGGTATTTGCTGCACAACTGTCTTATCTTTTCATTTTTAAAATGAGTTCCGTTGTCAGACATTATATCATGAGGAACTCCAAATCTGCAAAGAAGATTTTTGTGAATGAAAGACACTACATGACACCCTTCTACCATTCGAAGTGTGACGACTTCTACCTATTTTGCTAAAATAGTCTGTTGCAGCAAGAAAATACTTATGACCATTAGAAGTTGTAGGGGATATTGGTCCGACCACAGTCCACATTGAAAATGACCAAGGAGATGTCACAGAATGCAAGTGGGGTGCTGGGGCATGGATCACTAGAGCATGTAGTTGACATTCTTTGCATCTTTTGACGAATTGGTGACAATCTTTTTGCATAGTAGTTCAGTAATATCCTGCTCGAATTATCTGTTTGGTGAGGGTTTGGTAACCAACATGGCCCCCACAGTCTCCTCTATGTGATTCTTTGATGACTTCCTTCACCTCATTTTCATCAATACACTGAGAATATTCAATACTGAATCTACGTCTATATAGCACCCCTGCAAGAATAAAATACCTTGCTGACATATGCTGAATCACTTTCTATTCATTCTTGGACATTCCGATCAGGAATTCTCCGCTTTCAATGTACCTTTTGATGTCATGGTACCAAGGCGTATTCTCCTCTTGGATATGATGAACATGCGTCACTGCTTCAAAAGCAACGCGTTCCAATCTTCCAATCTCAAAAGAACAGATCGCTTCAATGGTTCGAAAGGGGATGGTCGACCCTAGACTCGCGAGGCCATCCACAATAGGGTTACTGTTAGGCACGTAGCCGGTTGGACTAGAAAATCCGAACTAACTCGTCCTAGTTCCCAAATCTCCTTGAGATTTCTGTCTAAAAATCAAAATCCTAATAAAATTAATACACTTGAATCTACCCGGCCGGACAAACCCCGGCGCAAAAACCCTTAGGACTGGAATTACAAGTGCGGAATCCCTATTCCCAATTCCTAGCTACGGGCAAACCTACTACAAGCAACTACAGTGGTTAAAAGGCCTTACAAGTGCGAGCGATTACAAGATTAACTCTCACAACTCACTCAACAAACCATTCAAACCATCAAACCACAACTAACATGCAATCACACCCAACAAAAGCAAATAGGAGGTCTCAGCTCCTTGCGGTCGTGTCTCTGGCCACGGGCCTTCGAGGTACCACTGAGGGGAGCTAGGCCGAAGCCTGGGCTAAAGCAATAAACCAAACAAACTAGATGCAATCCTAATACTGAAAGCAAAGAACACCCTTCCCGAAGCTACAAGGGGGACGAGAAGAGTTACCTACCAAGGGCTAGCCTTGGGCGCACAAGAAGGCCACGGGGTGATAACCGATCCCCGGGCAATTCAGCTCACGGGCCAGCGTGAAGCGCGTGGCCTGGACAGCCTCCTGCTGTCGTGAAGGGTCGGCGGGAAGCGCTCGACCTGGACAGCCTCCTGCTGTCGGGAATGACCGGCGGGAATCGCTCGGCCAAGGCACAGGCGAGGGACCGGCGGGTGGCGCACAGTCGGGTCGCTGCCTGATATCAGGCGCCGAGGATGGCGCGACGGCCTGTCGCCTAAGGCGCGGGCTGTCGGGCGCGGCGCTAAGATCGGACCGCTGTCGGGAAGCGACAGGGCCCGTCGACGGACGCCTGGCTGTCGGCGCGGGAGCGCTGACGGGGCCGCTGTCGGGTAGCGACAATGCCGGGACATCGGGTGTCGAGGTGGCTCGGCCACGCGCGTCAGAAGGACGCCGACGAGGTGATGCAGCCGAGGAGAGGGCCGGGCAGTGCCGGCAGAGCCTAGTCCTAACTAAGGCAGGGGCTCGGCTTGGAGACGGCTGGGTTCTAGGGACGGCTGGCCAAGGCAATAGGGCTCGGGTTGGGGTAGGCCGAGGAAGAGATAAGCTTAGGTGAGAAGATAGGATACCTAGCTACGAGGTAGGCCGAGAGGTAGGCTTGGGGGAGACTGAGCCTAAGCTCGGGTAGGGTCTAGAGAGACCTAAGGGAGGTTAAGGTTGACTAGAGAGGGTCCGATTAGACTAAGCTAGTAGGCTCGGGTCAAGTAGGTTAAGGACCAGTCGAGGTAGGCTAGAGTCAACTAGGTTCAGCTTAGAGAGGCTAAGGGGTAGATGACTGGACCCATTGAACCTAAGTAAGCTAAGCTAAATGGACCTAGGTCGAAACTAAGACAAGGGTCAACCTAAGGGTGAGGTGGCGCGAGCGGGTCACTAGGGTGAGGTGGAGGCTTGGCTGGTCTTAGCCAAGTGGGTGCGCCGGATCTCTGCCACGTGGCAAGATCATGAGCTACCAGAGGCCGCAAGGGGTAAACCCTAGCGATAAGGCAAGAGAGAAAGACCTTTTCCTACAACTAAGGAAAGGAGGTGGCGAGATAGGAGGGGCGAGCGAGGTGGCACTCACGGTTCTCTCAAGAGGGGAGATGGTGACACGTGGAGATGATCGAGGGCTGGGAGAGGCTGCGGTTGGAGCTGGAGGGCAGGTGGCACAAGGTGGCGGCCTGGCTGGCGAGGAAGTAGGATCTGGCTAAGGATGAAGCACTCCGCGGCAAGAAAGTAGGAGGGGAAATAGGATGGGGCAGCTCGCGGGTGCTAGGTGTTCACCGCGAGGGGAGACACGTGGCGGCTGTGGGACCGGGCCGGCGAGCTGGTGCTCGAGCTGGTCTGACGTGGCTGAGAGTGTGCACGAGATGCTGACACGTGGCTGGATGAGTGGCTGCGAGCTAAGGGAAGCTAGGGTTAACCTAAGCTAAGAGCGATGGGGTCGAGGGGCGATCCTACAAACAAGGAGCGGCTCCTACAAGGTAGGAGATTGGTTTCTCGAGCTGATCTCAAGGGGGCAGGTGGCTGATGACGTGGAGGGCGAGCTAGGGTGGTTAGCTAGATGGAAGACACGTGGAACTATGGACGGCGGGGATGAAGACCAAGTGAACTTACCGGGCTCGGCGACTAGGTTCAGATCCCTTTGCACGCATGCCCGATCTACCCTTAATGAACTTAAGTAAAAACAAGAGGGAAGAAGGGTAGAACAGTCCTCGGCCTCCGGAAACAATGGCGGTCGCCGGAATTAGCAGCGGCGGCCAGATTTCACCTCTTTTCCGGCGAGGCTCCGAACTCACACTCTAGCCGTCGGATTTCGCCCAAATTACACCATTTTTTAGCTTTTCTTTGGGCGATCCTTTTGAGCTAGTTCTTAAATGTTTCTATCGGCCAGATCACAACTTTTTTAGCTTTTTAGCTTGTGGTCCGAGACTTACAGGGCAGAAAACCGAGGCCTTTGTTTTGGCTTTTCCCGGTGATCTTTTAGCCCGATTCACACCAAACTCGCTAGGATCAATGCTAGCGATTCCAAAGGGTTCTCCGCCTTGTGTCAAGGACGACCTACAAGGGGGCTTTTTCGTTGATCACGCTCCCTACACTCGGGTATGCCAAGTATAGGAAACAGATGCCGGAAAATCCCTTTCCCTAGGTCTATCCCCACACAATGTTCGTAGAACTCTAAAGAACCGAAAACACAAATCGTCACAAGTCGTCCCGTTGAAGCCGAGGGTTGCCCCGTGCCTTCAACCTTCCCAATACTGGAAATCAGCCTCTCAACTCCTTCGGGTGTAAGGAGAAGGCACCGATTTCAGTTTTCAACAAAACCGAGAAGGGGTACTTACGTGGTCAAGGGGAACCGCCGCCGGGGAGGAGGAGTTCGCCGTGTCGTTCCTTAGGGCCTTCGTCGAGGACGCCGGTGCTCCCAAGCTCTTCAATGGTGTAGAAGACGTCATGGGCCAAGGGGACGCGAGAGGGAGGAGACGCCAATTTCACCCACGGTGAAGAAGACAGGAGACTAGAGAGAGACGGATTTCCCAAAGGGAGAGTGAATGCCTCGCGGGGAGGAGAGAGAGTCTGCGACTCCAAATGCACTTCTATTTCATAAAATTCCATAGTTTACACTAGGATCTGAAAATACTTATACTAAGCCTAAATGAGTTAGATCTACAATCCAGATCTACTCTCTACCCGACCCAATTACAATGTGTGCCTGGCACAACCTGCCAGGGTAGGTTTCGGGTTCAAAACCCACAAGGCACAGCCCGCCTTGTCTAAGCAACTCTTCCTTCTTCTCGAGCTGCTCCTTGCGCCTGGGTTAAGCTCCTTTATTTCTGAAAATGCTAAGTCCTGCAAAACAACTCAATTGCAACAAGTAGAACTAAAATGGGCCTAGCGCCCAACACTTAAACGAAAAGGTTCAGCCCTTGAGCCTTGCGAGCTCAAGGTGGGGACCTCGTGAGGGGACCCGCCCTCACTTCGGACTTAGGGTGCAAGGGTTCGGTCTGGTTGGACCGAGCCATTGCCTAAGGCTTTTGGCCTTAGGGCGCCTTCAAGGTTCGGGCGGACTAGGCTCGATGGGTTCTGACTCATCTAACTCTACACGCCTATTAGCCAGACCTATATTACCTTGAGACACATTCGGTTCAAGCACCAATTCTGACCCAGCTGCTCCTCCCACACCTCCCGCTGCAACTGATGTTGATGCTTCTATCTTCTTCTTGGGACTGACTTGGATACATTGCAAAGAACGAGCCCAAAGATCGGAAGCCTTGCGCTTCCTCTGGCTAGGTTCGGCCAGCTCGGCCCCTGCTGGGCCTGGACCAATTGGTAGGTCCGTATCAGTTACCTTCTCTCTTTATGTAAGCCAGTTGTACTTCTTCAAACTAACGGATTAAGGAAGTAGCGATCTCTTGATATGACACCAATTTTTTGTCTTTGACTTGTCATTCTCCATTCACTTGGTTTATAATAAGCTAAGAGTCGTCGAAGGCATGCACAATTTTCACTTGAAAACTCAATAAAGAACGAAGTCCTTGAATGAGAGCTTCATATTCCACCATGTAATGGGTACATGGAAAGTCGAGTTTCAAGGAATATGAGATCATTTCATCTTCTGGAGTGATGAGTCAGATGCCTATTCCTGCTCCCATAACATTTCTGGATCCATCAAAGTACATCTTTCGTATCGAAACAATTTTCAATCTTAATACATGTTCATCTTGAAACTCATCATTCGTTCTGATTTCCTCGTATTGGGAAAAGTTTGCTAACTGGTCTGCAATTGCTTGTCCTTTGATTGACTTCTGAGACACATATTCAAGGTCATATTGCATCAACAGAACTTGCCATTTGGCGATGCTCCCGTTAAGGAACGATTGTTCCAAGATGTACTTGAGAGGATTTAGCTTGGAGATTATCTTGACCTCACAAGCTAATAAATAATGTCCTAACTTCTGACACATTCCAACCAATGCTAAACAAGTTTTCTCATTTGGAGAGTACTTCTTCTTGTATTGGACAAAAGTTTTGCAAATGTAATAAATTATATGCTCGATGCGACTTCCTTCCTCATATTGTGCCAAAAAGTAACCACATGCTAATTCATTCACTGTGATGTAAAACAACAATGGTCTACCCAACACTGAGGGTCTTAGAATTGGTGGATTTAGAATGTATTTCTTGATCTTTTCAAATAATTGTTGGCATTCAAAACTCCATTCAAACTTGGCACCTTTCCTCAGCAACTGGTTGAACGGTTTGCATCTCATGGCTAGATTGGAAACGAATCGTCTAATAGACTGGATTCGCCCTTGCAAACTTCGCAGTTCCTTGATATTGGTAGGTGGTGGCATATCGATGATTGCTTTAGCTTTGGTGAGATTCATCTTGATTCCCCTTTTACTAACCATGAAACCCAAAAGTTTGCCTGATTCAACTCCAAATACACATTTTTGAAGATTAAACAAAGCCTGTACTCTAAGAGCCTCTCAAACACCTGGGTGAGAGTTTCAATGTGGTCTTCTATTGCTTTAGATTTAACCAATATGTCATCAATATATGCATCCATGATTTTGTGCATCTGATCATGGAACATAGCAGCCATGGCTTTTTGATAAGTTGCTCTAGCATTTTTCAACCCAAACGACATCATCGTATAACAGAAAGTGCCCCAGGGTGTACTGAAAGCTGTCTTAGGTTGATCATTGACTGCTAATTTGATTTGGTTATAGCCTGAATATCCATCCATAAAAGAGAACATTGCACGTTCTGTGGTGCTGTCAACCAATAGATCGATGTTTGGAAGTAGATAATCATCTTTTGGTTTTGCTTTGTTCAGGACTCAAAAGTCAATGCATAATTTGACTTTGCCATTTTTCTTAGGGACAACCACGATATTAGTCAACCACTCGGGGTATTCGATAGCACGAACGAATTTTGCCTTTAGTAGGTCTTCTAATCCTTCTTTTACAGGTCTTTCTAGTCGAGGATCAAGCTTGCACAACTTTTGCTTAACTGGCTTGCAACTAAGATTTAAGGGCAAATGGTGTTCAACCAAATGGGGGTTAAAGGCTGGTATATCCTCATAAGTCCAAGCAAAAGCTTCTTGGTTACTTACAAGAAAGTCCACCAATCTTTTCTTCTCGTCTACTGACAAATTGGTACAAATTTGAAGGATTTTAGGATTGTCACTAGTTCCAATATTAATCTCTTTAATTGGATCATTAATCAAGGACGATGGATGTTCTTGTTTCTGAATCTGAGTGAATTCCGGTAACTCTGACTCGTGTATTGTCATAGGTTCTATTTCAACGATTGCTTGTTTGGCAAGTGCTTTATGGGGGGACTTCCGAGGAAAAAGAAGAAATTGAGACATGTTGAATTCTGACATCCTATAAAGAGGAGGATAAAGGGAAAAGTGAACAAAATTAAAATTGATAACAAAAGATTACTTTGCATTGCATATTGAAAGGAAGTTCTTAGTTCATAGAGAGGGTCCTCTCATGAGACCAAACAAAAAGAAGTACAAAAGAAGTTCAAGATTACAAAATTCGTGGGAGGATTTGAAACAAAGGTGAACACTATCAGCCCGCAAGATCTTCTTCAAATTTCTTCATGGTATCCCAGTCCCCTGGTATTCATCTAAAAAGAGATACTAATCAGCTACAAGATGCCATTTTCTCCTGAGGCCGGTGAATGGATGATAGCCACTTTTCAGAAGCAACAGAAATCCCTTAGGATTTTTCATAAAATGAACGTATAAGGGATGTTTTTGATAACTTGCAGGATTGCTTGAAATAGTATGTACACTCCCAGATGATTCCCCTATCTCCACTGCATCCATTCTTCCAAATGTCTGTTCTTTGTTGTTCTTATGCTCGGTACATCCACTGGATCAATTGGCCTAGGAAGCATGGATTGCACCAACCTCTCGACCGGATCCTCAGCACGTATGGTGATGACTGATAGACCAAAATTTCATTTGAGGCATTGATGAAGAGTGGATGGGATCCCTCGTACTTGGTGGATCTAAGGTCGTCCCAAAAGCAAGTTATATGATGGTGGTACATCAACCACATGAAATACGATGCAATGGCTAGTGTTTTCAATGGTCACATTCATGTCAAGAGTACCTTTGTTGTTCATGCCTCGACCATCATATCCATAGATCTTGATATTATCGGCATGATATTTGTCTTCACGAAATCCTAGAGCTTTGGGTGTGAGATCAGGACAAATATTTAAGCCACTTCCTCCATCGATCAATACATGTGGCACAGTCATCCCATTGACCTGGACGATGATGTAAAGAGCCTCTTCATGAAAATAACCCCATTTTGAGAGGTCCTTCTCTGAAAATGTAATTGACTGGTCCTTAGAGGGTTGAATCCAATCTCCCTCAACCATACGCTCTTCCAAGGAGAGGACTTCACCCAAGTAGCATGAATCTTCATTTGGAGAGTCATCTGATGATTCATCATTGCCGCTTCATAGGATAAAAGTCTTTGGGATTATGGGAGGTTTTTTGGATGAACTCTTTGTATTGTCATTCATCATAGCAATAAAATTCAGAGGTTTCTTTCCATGACTTGTCATGATGACCTCGTGTGAATTGCTTCCATCATAAGGTCGGATGTGTTCTTGTGGATGATATGAGAGTGGAGTGTCTGTGGTGATCATGGCCACTCCCGCCTTCTTGTGGTCAGGAAATGGATTCCTCAACACCTCAGGGATGCTATCATCACCAATTTTGAGATCATTGTTGATGAAATCTTGGATAATGTTTATGAGGACAAAATAATCCTCAGTCTCATGACCAGAGGCCCGATGAAACTTACACAATTTTTCTTTATTTTCTCCCATCATTTTCGAAGGATCTGATATTTTTGGCAAGACGATGGTTCCTTTGGCAAGGAGATATTCTAGGATTTTCTCGCGAGACTGATTGAGATGAGTGAATTTCCGGTCATAACTCCAACCTAGGTGTTTGTTTTTTTTTCACCATTGCCTTTGGAAAACTGTATGTTCTTCTTGAGACTGACTTCCTTGTCATGCGTATAGTTGTTGTTGTTGTCTTTTTGAATGCCTGCGTTAGCTATGAAGTGTGCAGGAAATTGTGTTCTTCCTCCTTTCTTACCCTCTTCCTTGTACTTAGGAGCAATGATTCCATCAAATCACCTTCCTCAATTCCTTCCTCTATTGAATTTGCTTGTTCAATCAACTCAGCAAAGGTCTTGATCGGAGCGTTGCGGATAAGACTTTTCAAGGGCTGGGCAAGATTCTTCCTAATGAGCGACAGAGCTTGTGTTTTAGAAATAGGCTCCTTCATTTTGTTGCATTGTTCTCCATTTTTGGATGAATTCTTGAGCTTTTTCTCCTTGTTTCTGACGGAGACTGCAAATGGTACTGAAGGTTGGAGCCATGGGAGCATTTTGCTCAAATCTTTTGACAAACATGTTAATCAATTTGTCAAATTCTTTTAGTTCAACTGAGTTGACATTTTCTTTGTACCATTATGCGGCGATGCCTTCAGGACTTCTCGGGAAATAGCGAAACAAAGTTCTGTTGTTTGCCCGAATTTTGTAGCAATCATTGAAGAAGGTTGAAAGATGAACATGTGGGAAGGTGGTTCCATCATATCTGATGAACTCCTGGGTAAGCCTTTTACATCTTCATCTCCTTCAATACCAAGGTAATAATCCTCACATGAATATAAGCATTTTCCTTTTCCCCTAAGTTAAAGATTGTTCATCATTTTCTCCATTTCATAGAACGCGCTTGGTTGGACTTTCATCATCACTTGACTCGATTAATTCTGGCTTTGTCTTTTTCTTCTTGCCTTTGATCTCCTTTACTTTCTCTACCAAACTTTCACTGTCCGAGCTACTGCTAGGGATGTATCTCCTTGTCTTTTTGCCCTTTTTGGTGGGCTTTCTCTTTCTTTTGGGTTTCTCTTCTGAACTTCCAGTGGTGATAGGGCTAGGTGAGCCACTTTCCACCATAAGTTCTTTTCCCTACCTGCTTCTCTTTGTTGTCTTTTTCTTATTGAGAAGAAGCAACACGGGTTTTTCTTCCTTACTAGTTGTTGAATCTGAGCCCATATAATTTTCATCCCGATCTATAGGGTAAGATTTATTATTTTTCTTCTTTCTCTTCTACTTGACAGCTTTTCCATTTTCTAGTTCTGGGGCAATCATCAAGGCCTTTTGTTCTTCTTGTTCCCTCAGAAATCGCTCCATGATCAACCGAAACATATGATAGTGTTCTGGCTCAATTGCTGGGAGACCAAATGTTTTTAGCCTAAGCTCAGAAGATGAAGCCTCGTTCTGAGGAGCCTGTTTAGCTTGCGATCTGGTTTCAACCATTTTGTTGGCTTTCAAGTATTCACCTTGTGAGACATGAAAATAAAGAGTCATTGGAAGGAAATGATGACAAAATGAATGTTCATATTGCATGAAGAGTTTTAAAAGTTACATCCAAAGAAAACACTAACAAAGATGACAACATGTGAAGATGAAATAAGGAGTACAAAGTTGACAACATAAACTTTTAGGGAAGGATGGATAGTGGTCGATTGGCATCCCACCACTCGGCATATTCCTTCTTCACCACTGGGCCTGTGAACCAAGTGTATGATATCTATGTCTTCCATTATTGTCGAGCTACTGCAAATAATGCCTCCCATTGAGGAGCACTGAGGTCAAATTCGGGAATAGCTCTGATTGGTGCATGCAAGGAAACCATCTTCTGTCTTTGAGAGAACTGTCTCATGCATCTATCAGCACAATAATCAACTATAAAATAAGGGCCCAAGAGTGTGGTACGTCCATGATAATGATGAGTGTATCGAGGTGGACTCTGACGACGGTCACAGTAGTCCCAAATGATTTCATCTCCATCTAACTGCTCAATCAAACAACGATATTGTTCTAAGACTGTCAATGCTCCATCAGTGTTCCTGAATAGACTGGCTTAAGGTCCCGCATGCTTGAGGAACCACAATTGCAAAACATATGTGCATCCTTCTATGAAGTCGGTATCTCCAATGGTGAAGCAGGTGAGTCCGTGGCAGAGAAAGGCTAAGGCTGTCATTGTTACTGACAAGTGTCGGGTACCACTATGTCCCCATATCCGAAAAAGTTGGGCAATACGAACATCTAGAATGTCACTTCCATCAGTAAAAAGGGTCACGCCTATTGTGCAAAGCATCATACAATGGTTCATTCTTCATATGGCTTTTCGAGGTAAAGTAGAAGGTTCAACATAGGCTCCAAATTTTTCATACAAATTTTTTAGGTTGATGCTTTGACTCTCATAGTTTTCTTCTAGAGGCCAAGTTTTTCGTCCAGTAAAGTGGCCTATAAGGTCATTTGAATAACCTTAGTCAAGTTCATGAGGAATTATTTTTCTAATGGTTCATTCAGGTCATAAGTTGGGTAGGGAGGTCTAGTATTTCGGCAAATTCATCTAGTAATATTGTCATTTCTTCCCATGAAAACCAAAACAAGGAGGTCCTTAGGTTCCAACGTTCAGCGATTGCATATACCAAAGGTTTAGCCTACATTCTTTGGGTCCCTGACGGCCACTGTCTTTAGCCTACATTCTTCAAAGTAAGAAGGAAACATCCGAGAGAAGGTGGGATGTCAAGACTGATTTATTTAGGAGCCAAAGGTTTAGACTTAAGAGAGATGTAAGTAGACGGTTCGGGTCCTTCCCCGAAGTGGATGTGATCATAAGGTAAGGTAATACCACGTTGGAAAGAATACATCTTTAATGATGACTCTAAAAGACAAAGATTTGAATTAGTGAAAAAGATTAACCAGGTTGACAAAGATAATATGAAATAGAGGTATGTAATGAGGTTGTAAAGCATCACACAAGGTTTTATGCGCAGCTATTTGTCATTTGAAATAAATTTTTTTTTGTGGAAAAATTGATATAAGAACCTAATTGAGATAACTTTGTGTCACGATAATCCAATGTCAAGTTATACTTATATTACCTTAGCCAAATGGCTTAGTACGAGCATAAATTCTTCATTAGGCAACTAATGGTAGGGTTCATCAACTTCTTCTTGATCACTCGTCGATATACCACAAATTACCACTCATGGTACTAACAAGGGGGCTTTCCCGCCCAAGGTGTGGTCTAGTTGTAAAGCTTAGTCTTGTGTTACCGCCAAAGATCAAGCCCGGTAACATGATGGCCGGAATAAATAGGTATGAGAAATTTTGAAATATAAAAAATCATGTAAAATGAGTTGTCTCTAATGCAATGTTGCCTAAGATTATGATTAAAATAAATAGAAGAGCAAACATTGTCTTCAAACAACTCTTAAATTGAGGAGGGTTGTATTTGATACTAGATCTAAGTGAACATGATTGATCCTCCTCAATTAGTCTTATATGTAAGGAAGCAAACACAATCACCAAGTAATGCAATGAAGTGCCAATGGTGTCAAGGCCAAAATAGGAGACATGCTTTATCATTGGCAATATGTGAGATGTTCAAGTTAGTAAAAAATGCATCAATTATAACCATAGCCAAATGATGATCAGTCCCATCATTGTCGCCATCTGTTCGCATCCCCAAAATTTTGGGTATTTAGAGTGCCAAAGAAAAAAATTAGATTTGTTTTGAAAATGAGAAAAAAAAGGGACTCACCCGTCGATACGAGGATCGACCGTTTCCAGCGCCTTTACCAGTCAATCCAAGGGCTATGTTTATTATTGATGCATTTCATTTTGGCTTAAACATCTTTTCTATATGCGGTGTAGAGGAATATTGAAAGTTTTGATGTTTCAAACTTTTGAAAAGGTTCTTGAAGAATTGCTTGAGAATGTGAAACATTTTGAGAAAAACTAGAGTTGGAAAATCTTTTTAAATATCATTTGCAAGCTTGGAGAATTATTTTGAGAATCACTTTGGTGTTCTCATAAGACTTTAAATAGGTTTGAGGTTTTGCTCTAATTCGATTACCACCTAATTAGAGCTCCATCTCATCTTGCTTAAGTTCTTTTAGAGATGTGATTATACTCATTTGTGATATTAAGTGGAGGTGAATGCATAGATGCATTGATCCTATATGATTGGAGGAAAGCAAAACATTTCTACCACAACATACATCTAAAGGCATTCCTACCACAACATACATATAAGATTTTTGTTTTATAGTTAACATAAACATTTTTACAAAGAAAGAAAAGTTTTTGAGATTATATTGAGATCGTAGACCATCAAACATGAATCCAATATTTGGGTCATTACTTGAGTTGTGGTCTTAGTGAAGTTGGTAAAAGAAAATGATCTTGGAGAAGAAAAATGTCCAAAAGAATGCAAAACATGAGATACTTGATTATAAGAGAATATATAGAATGAGAGAGAAAAGATTTCCAGAAGAAAATCTTCCATTTATGTATATCTAGATATATGTATGGATACATATATGTAAGTTTATGAAGATGAGGTTTGAATTTAAATAGAGAAGGAAAATGAAATTTTCAAAAGAAGGAGAGAAAGACAGGGAGATAGAGAAGATGTACATACATATGTACATACCATCACATATATACATATATGGAAGCTTGTAAAAATAACATTGACTTGAATAAAAAGAAAGATTTCAATGGAAAAGAAATGGATATATATATATATATATATAATTTGTAGATGAAGGCATTTGATTTGAAAAGAGAAAAAGATTCTAGAGAGAGAATGTAGTACATTCATATGCATATGAAAACTTGTAAAATAGAATGTGAAAACAAAAAGAGAGAAAGATAAAAAGAATTCTCAAGTGCACATATATGTATATAACATGTATATACATAAGTGTCTTCATGATATTAGAAGTGAATAAATGATTTAAAAAAAAAACGACTTCAATTTTGATGTAGGCCGGAGGGAGCTTAGACTCATGCAAGAGTCTAAGCTAAGTCTCCAAAGCCATATTAGATAGAGTTCTTTTGAAAATATTTTGGAAAACATAATTATAAACATACAACATAGTTATTTCATTTGTTATAAGGGAATATGTTTCTTCTACCGTTGGGTATGGAAGAAAGCCAAACCACACGATAAGTTACTCATTAGGGTTCCTAATCGAATGATTAAGAGGAAACTAACGCAAAATAACATGAAAATGCATATTAACATGTACATATTTGTGGGGGTTTCACCCGGGTTGGACAAGCCCCAACCTCAAAATTAATCAACACAATAATAAAGATATAATCCCAAGCCTCTCACTAAGCATTCATATATATGAAATAGAGAAAAATTAAGCCACTATGAACAACATTTCTAACGTAAAGCAACATTCAAGTAGTACAGAGAACATATTCAATCATAAAATACAATATCATCTCACCTTCTCATGCTCTCGGTGCACTCGAGCACAGCCTCTTGTCTCTATAATAGAGATTTGAGGACTATCTCGTATGGCCATAAAGAAATGAAGAAGAAAGAAAAATAGAAGAAGCAAAAGAACAACGAGAATGTATTCAAGAAATGAGATAACATGATTCAAACATGAAAATAAAAGATCATTTCATCGTTTCATGCTCCTGGTGCACTCAAGCATAGTCTCTTTTCTCTAAAATAGAGATTGAGGACTATCTTCTTTGGCCATTGGGAAATGAGGAAGAGAGAAAAATGGGAGAAACTAAAGAAAAACAAGAATTTATTCTTGAAAAGAAAGAACAACAACAATAAGACTATAGTTGATAAAAGGAATAACATAATTTAATCATAAAACGAATGATTACTTCACCTTCTCATGCTCCGGTACACTCAAGAATACCTTTTTAACTCCAAAATGATGATTTTAAAGCAATCTTATATGGTCATGGGGAAATGAAGAAGGAAAGAAACAAATGAAAGAAATGAGAGAGATGATGTCTACATACCTCTAATGAGAATAACTCTTGGAAAAATGAACACCTTAGTTTGAAGATCCCCTTGAGTGAAGCTCCAAGATGATACCTTCAAGAGGGTTATGACTTGCTCCAAGTTGGAGAGAAATGGAAAGAGGAAGAGGGAGAAAGAAAGAGCTCAAGAAAAACTCTAAGTCTTCAAGTGAGAATACACTAGAGTTTTTTCCAAGGGCCAACTCTTGCCCAAGAGGGGGGAAATGAGAGGTATCTATAAACGATTTTGAAACCAAAACCCAAAATTTGAATTTTTTTGAATTTCACCCAATTTTCATCCGAATTTCAAAGAATTTTGAATTATTTTAATTTTTTTTAAAGAAAATAGGTTTTGGCTAAGTGGGATTGGCCCTTAGCCCTGAAAATACCCCTTTGGGATGTGGGCAGGGCTAATGCCCACCTAGAAAAATAAAAAACCAAGCCCCAAGGGCTGGTTTTGCAAGCAAAAGGGGGGCAGGCCCCTGCCCGGGCACTGTTTCCCGCTAGGCGCAACAGTGCCTCGACGGAACGCACACGGCAGTGCGCAACGCGCTGCAGTGCCGCTGGCGATCGCGCGCATTGCTCGACGCAAAAAACCTTCTTTTAAAAAAAATTAAGGTGAATACCATAAAACCCCCTTTTTTATTTTTAAAATACATAGAAAACTTGATTTTTTTTGTTATAAAAGAGTGGTCGGCTTCGTTTAAAGCTTCAAAAATATATTTTGGTGCTAGGATGAAACGTACAACAACGGGGCGGTCAGTGCATGGGCGCGTGACGCTTATAGCACCAAACTTTGTCATTTTGAACTTGATTTTGGATTTTTAGTTTCAAATGCTCGATTTGGATCTAAATTTAGGTT
Organism: Nymphaea thermarum; assembly: GCA_011799765.1. NCBI lineage: Eukaryota > Viridiplantae > Streptophyta > Magnoliopsida > Nymphaeales > Nymphaeaceae > Nymphaea > Nymphaea thermarum. The sequence continues at coordinate 58,547 of JAANDH010000926.1, forward strand.
TTGAATCTAATTTGGATCTGGACTGCGGATTTGGACCAATTTAGATCCAAAAAATGGGTTTTGTGTTTTTAATAAAAGAGCACATTCTTTTGGAAAAATTTGGGGTGATTACAAAAACCCACCTTGGCAACCAAGGTGGGGACGATCCTCATTTTAATTTTCTGTTATCTTGTTTCTTCTCCTAAGTTGCAGCCATGATGAAGAAGAAGAAGAAGCTAATGTCTCCCTCTCTCTCTCTCTCCCTCTCATTCCTTGTTTTTGGTTTTGCTAAGCTCAGGTACTTTCTTGGACTCTAGCTTATGTTTTCCGGCATAAGGAAGATCATTCTTCTTTTCCTGCAAGAAGACTCTTTTTCCAGCTTTGCTAAGCAAGAATCCAAGCTTGGATTCTTGCTTAGGATTGCTTGACTTAGAGAATCAGTCAAGAGAATCTTCAAGCACCAAAGCGAACACAAGGTAAGGGTAATTCCATCTTGTTCTCCATTCTATTTTTGGTTCTTGTTATTCATATAATTTCATATTCATGGGAGGAAATCTTATTTTCATTCTTATTAATAACTGGGAATGATGTCCAGCTAGGGTGATCTTCATTACAATGTACATCTTAATGCATAATTCATGCATAAATCCATTTTTCAAAAGAGGAAACTCATGAAGATCATTTCTAAACGAGGCCCCAAGGTCACACCCTTTTCAAAACAACCAGCCATAACCCCATTTTAACTCCTTATGAAGAGGAATCCATGGTGAGAGAGTGATATTTCTTTGCTGTAATCATATATTTTAAATGCCAATTAGGGAAGGATTCATGTACGTGGATGTAACCCACCCTGGCAATGGCTATATTCATGCAATCTTTTAATTTCTCCTTATTTCTATATGCATTTTCATAATTTATTTGAGAAATGTGGTTAAGGAGACAAGGGACCATGTTTCCATTCTCTTTATGTAAAAAACCCAGTTACCAAATATCATTTTCTATATTCTAAGAGGACCTTTCCCAAGAATCCCCATTGCATGAGATAACGTACACATATATGTCTTATATATATATATATATATATATATATATATATATATATATATATATATATATATATATATATATATATATATATATATATATTTGCTTCATACATACATATATACATACATACATATATATATATATATATATATATATATATATATTTTGCTTCATACATGAGCTGTTTTCTCTCTAAATCAGATTAAGGATCAAGTTTCCAAGCTGATTTAGAAGAAAGAAAACTTTTCATTTTTTGCCTTGGAAGTTTAAGGCTGCAAGATCAACTCGATTTTCAATCTGAAAAACTGGATATCCCAAAAATGTATGTGCAAATATACATACATAGTGCTGAAATAAAACCTCAATCTCATAAAATCAAACTTAAAGTCTTGAAGTTTTAACTCTTAGAGCATTCACTTCAAACCAAAAAACAGTCGTGAATTGGCCATTCACCATAGAACTAGAAAAATCTCTAGTTCAAGTCAATTCGGCACTCTAAGATTGCTTCCTGGATGTTGTTGATTTTCATTTGCAATTTCTAAATCAGCGATGAGATCAATTGTTTTACCAAAATGCTGCAAAATCTTAGACAAAACTCAAATTTTTATTTCTCCAAAAGAGGAGATCAGTCATGCTAAGAGTCATCTAAGAAGATGACAATGTCTGCATAAAACCTGAAATTTAATTTGATTTAAAAAATAAAATTTTCTCAAAACACCATGTTGAATTTCAACATGTAAATCCAGCACAAATCAAGACATATTTTCAATATTTGTATTCCTCTTGTCAATTTTGGAAACTTAACTTGTGACAAGTTAAGTAAAATTTCAGCAATTTGATATCTTTCCTAAGATCCTACTTGTTTAGATCAATATTTTTCAATTTGGAGCATTTAAAAACTGAATAAAATCTGATTTCATGGCCATTGGAGATGAAAAGGGATGCTACCCACGTCTCCCTCCATTTTAAAGATTGAATTTTAATATCACTTTTATGTTTTATACCATTTTGAGAAATTTATCTAAGTTTCAAGCTTGTGGACTGCACTCTAGCATATATACTTAATGTTATATTAAGTATACCTAGAGAAAATCCTACATTTCAATCAAAAAATCAATTCTCCATTTCATGTGTAAATTATGAAATGAATTTTTATGCTTGAATGTATGTTGAGAGATTATGAAAGAAAGAAGAATGTATGCTTCCATATAATTTTATTCCTTCATTCATTCACACACTTAATCAATCATACACATGCACATTCATTAGAAAATAAGTGAATTCATTCCAAGTTGCAAAATGTGACCAAGTCATATTGTAATAAAGAATGTGGATTCATCACTTATTCCCAAAAGAAAACACAAAAATCATACCTTACCAAAGTATGTTTGAACACAAGAAGTTTTCCAACATCTATGAAACAATCATTTTGCCAAAGTAAGTATCACTTAGGAAATTCTAAAATGTTCTCTTAAAGAGGGAACCCATTTGAACCCAAAATTCATATCTTTTGCTTTGTCATTTACCAAGTTAACTTAGCTATTTTACTCTAATTTTGATTACGAGCTGGTGTCGATTTAGAATTTTGATACAAGTTCATGAAATGATTTTAAGTCATAACAATGAACTAAAATCTCAATTTTCATATTACCAATTTTTCATGTCAATCATTGATTTTCCAATCAAATTCACAATTTTCCAATCCAGTTATCTACTTTTAAATTGCCAATTAACAAATCAAGTCTTCAAATTTTTGGATCAAAACCATGATCCAAATCAATTTGAACAATGTCAATCCCATTACCGATTTTCTAAATTTAAAATTGACATTTTTTTTACCATGACAATGGTACATAATTCAAACAATTTGAACATTATTCAATCTTCAAATTTTATCCAAAGAATTTATCCAAATTCCCAAAAGTGAGTTGAATCTTCAAACAACTTGTCAAAACAAGTTACTTTTCCAAACAACTTGTCTAAAATTCATTCTAATTTGTTTAAAACAAGCTTAAGATTGTTCGATCAAGACCAAGTTCGAAATGAACTTCAAGCCTTTGTGCACAAGTATATAGGATTGCATCAAATGGCTTGTACATGATCCAAGAAATACTCAGTCTTTGGTCTGATTACTCCTACTAAATGCGGTAGAAATAATTGGACCTCGTACCGACGAGCGGATCTCTTTTGTTGCTTTACATAACTCATCGTACACCAAAAATGGCTAGGAGGGGGTGCAAACAAATAATATGCCAAATATCAACTTGAACAGTTCCTAATGACTTGTGCAGAACTTTAAGCTGAGCGAGCACTCTGGTTCACATAATCGGATTTGGCATTTGTATTGCTTCAAAACGAATATTTTTCTGTTTGATATCTAATACAATTTATGGTTTGGTATGTGCTTTCTCTTCATTATATTTGCATCAAATTCTTCCTACATGCCCAAATGAATAATTGCTTATGAAGAACTTTGCAAAATTCAGTCTCTTTTAGACAAAATTGATTTTCATAAAGATTTGGCTCTGAAATGAGCAAAATGCAGTAAAAATATATTTTTTAACATATGATTTTTCATGCCACATGAGGAAAGCACGAAATTCAATGCCAAAAATTTGGTCTGCATTTAAAGTTGGAGAAGAGTTATTCTCTTTCCTCACACTACAAAAAGTGGTGTCCCCTCCCCTCTAAGTGCACCATCTCCTTTGAGAGCAGTTCACTTAAGTGTTTGGAAAAATCTTAAGAGAGTAAAATTTTTGGTCTCTAGATTTGAGTCTAGGATTAATTTGAGTCACAACGGTGGGCAGACAAGCTAGCTAACTAAGGACAAAAGGATTCAGTAGGGATCATGGTGGTTAGAAGCAAGCACAAGTCAGGCAAATTTCTTTTTCTGCATCCTGTTTTTTTCTTTTTACATTGTAGTTCTTTTCTTTTCTGCTTTCATAGATAGCATGTTTTAGGTTTTATTTTTCTACTTGGCTTGTTTAGAATAGTTCATTTTTTATTTGCATGCTTAGGTTAGTTTATTTCTATTTTAATGCTTAGGTTATTTTCGTTTAATGCTGAAGATAATTTATTTTCATTTGAATGCTTGGGTTAGTTTATTTTCGTTTTGGTGTCTAGGTTAGTTTAATTTACATAAAACATGCTGTAGTTTAGTTATTTCCAGCTTTCTAGATAGATTTAATTTAAATATTTTTTAGGTTAAGAACGTAGGATAGGAAACCCACGTCTATCCCTCTTGTGATTCATTTGGTGTTTTCAAGTTTGAATCCATATGTATTTGCTTTAATAGTTATCACCTAGTTTGTTTTGTTGCTTTAATATGCATTTATATTCAAATCATGCACCTAGACCTCGGACGATGAAGAAGCTAGACTTGACTGGTTAATAGCATGCCATGAGACAACAGTCCGAACATGTGAAAGCTCTACACTCTACATGTGTTCACTTTCAAAACATGATCCCTCAAATGCACATTTTCTCAAATCCAAGCCTATTTCGAAACAATTTTCTAAAACTCTAAGCTCATGCATGGTTAAAACCTATTCTAGGACCAAACTCAATTTGAGTCTTCTTGGACCTAGCGTAGACCTGGTCCTAGAACCCACTACAATTTGACCTGATTCAACTTAGCCGGCCCCCATTAGTGTCTAAAGCCACACCGAACACTAAGCCCACTACTTGAACCTACTACTGAAACCTTACTAGGATTGATACTACCTTAATTCCGACTTAGGTCTTAGTCAAGTTGTTCTAACCCTACATTATCCTTCCTTTAACCCAAAACCTAGTCGAGATATCTCTGCTTTGATCTGAGCTCACACCTTGGTCAAATAAGTGCCAATTTTGATTGGCCCTACACCAAAACCCAAGTCAATCTGGACCTACATAGGCTAAACATTCGTTAAAACCAATTCTAATCTCCCAGCCAAATCATGTGGCTTTAGGATGAGTCAAGATCAATTAGATAAAATCTGGGCTTGGATCTTATAATTTGAATTTGGAGTGTATAAGGATATTGGATCAAACCCAAATTTGGACCTAAAACTTCAAACTTGGATCATGGATCTTCCAATTGGATCAAAAGAAATTTGGATCTCAAACTTTAGTCAAATTTAAACTGGATCTAGATCAACCTAATTTGAATTCATATCATAATCACTTAACTTTGCTTCTTGGATTTGATATACACCTTAATAAAAATTTGAATTGGACCTAGATCTATGAAGTTCAAATTTGAATCATATGTAATGATATTGGATCTACATAAACTCAAATTCTAGCTTCAGATTTGGAACTTAAAATCCATTGGATTTAAAATTTTAGATTTTTTGATCCACATCCCAAAACCCTAAAAATCTAGTTTTCCAAATGTCTGAACTGAGTTCTACATGCATCACATTAGACTTAGGTTTTGTTTGCATTGATCAATGTTGATAAGGAACATGAACTCAGTCCCTAATCGTATTATTAGTTCACATCGTATTATTAGTTCACATACTTCTGAAGTCTACAGATCCACGTAGATTTTAAAACTCCAAGGTTTTCTAAAACCAAAGGCCATTTATTCTTGTTTCAATAGGTCAAGACGATAATGAAGACTTCGACTTAGGCCATAAACTTAGTCTTTGGTCTAGTTATCCATTGTAAAGGCACCAAGAATAGTTGGGACCATGTAGTAGCATGATAGGTCTCATCTCTCAGATTTCCACACAAAGAAAGCAGAGGTCAGTATAATCTTTTTTTCCTCCAAATGAATGTTTATATATAAAGTTGAAAAATTTTGCATATAAACACCTGAAGAGCAACTGGATGTCCATAGATTCAATACACCAACCATGGAAATGAAAGAGATAGACTTTAGGTTCAACGCATCAACCTGAAAACAAAGAGTCAAATTTTATAGGTTGAACACACCAACGTGAAGATCAGCCAGATGTCTCTAGGTTCTTCACACCAATCATAGGGATGAAAGAGACTTTTAGGTTCAACAAATCAACCTAAAAGCAAAGCGGAAGACTCTCCAGATTCACTAGCCAGGTGTCTCTAGGTTCAACACACCAACTATAGAGATGAACGAGAAATTTTCAAGTTTAACACGCTAACCTAAAAGCAAAGAAAAAGACTTTCTAGGTTCAATACACCAATTTGAAGAGTATGATGATGTCTCTATGCTCACAAACCAATCATAGAAACGAAAAGGATAAGACTTTCAAGTTCAACATTCCAACCTGAAAGCAGAGAAAACAACTTTTCAAGTTCAATACATCAACCTAAAGAGCAGCTAGATGCCTCTAGGTTCAACTCACCAACCATAGAGAGGAAAGAGATACACCAAGGTGCGCATCCCTACCTAAGGATTGATTGCTTAATCTGCCTATTTCAAAGAAAATTCAGAGCATGTTAGCACAAACATATGGGGTCAAACAAACTTAGCTTGTTTATCCTTTCGTTTAAGTGTTTGTGTACCGTATGTGCATGATCTGCCTCTTCCTCAATTCGGGCATTCTGCAAACTGGAAGATTGATTTATACTTGATACCACAAGTTCCATGTCCTTCCATCTTCAGAACATGAGCTTAGGAGATTGCCCTTTAGTTTCATAGAAGTGCAAATAATTGGATTAAATATTGTCTTTAAATAACCGATGAACAAAAAATCTTAACATGTTACACACATGGATCCAATTCTTATAATTTATAACTTCTAGGTATGTACTTTCTTCTTCTTCTATTCTTTTCTTTTCCTTTCTTTTCTCTTGACCTTTCTTTCATGTTTTGATTTTCTTTGATATTCCTCTTTTTTTTCTTGTTTGAGCCACTTTTCACCTTTAGGAGAAATACCTCACCACCCTAAAGGCTATTACAAGGCTCCATGGCTTATATTGAGAAATACTTAGACTCGTCCCTCCATTATTTGATGATATTGACCAAAGGTGTGTCTCATTATTTATCAAGATAAGGGCAATGTCGTTGGGTGTACAAAACCAATTTCTATAAGAGAATGAACTGAGATTTTAAAGGTTGAGGATTATTTAACATCTTGAGCTATGTAACTTAAAACGAAATTCTGACCATTTGAATTTTTCAATAAATCCCTATTTTTAACCCCTATTTTTAACTTGATTTTTGTTAGTATATATTTACAATGGAAAATAGTTTTGTTTTCACTAGAGAAAATAGCGTTGATCTACAATTTTGATATGGTATCCAATCATTCAGAAGGTGAGATCAAAAGCATTTCGAAAACTGGCCCATGAATCCACTTAAACCTATTTTAGAATGAGATTTAAAAACAAAGCATTTGATATGTTTAAAAATAAACCGAGGATGGTTTTCGCTAAAATCATTGGAATCCCTTTCGAAAATGTTTTTCACATAGGAGTTGGCCAAATCACAGAACTTTCTATGGTTTCTTATCTTGTCCTGGACTAAGTTTTTCCTAGAGTTGTTTGACAAGTCTTAAATGTTGCTAGTTCTTACTAAGTTTTTAAGAATTCCTCATATCTTGTTTTTTCAAAACAGGTCGTCTGAAAAGTTATATGGCTGGTGACTGGGAGTTTGATCTCTAGAGTTTGGGAAAATGTTTAGATTGAAGGGCCTTTGGAGATAAGACTTTACAGATATTTTGGAAAATAACGACTAAATAATTTCAAGCAAGTGATGTTAGGCTAGGAATCGGCTATAAGGTCAGAGCTGAGGAAAAGAAAATATAAATAAAAATAGAAAAGAAAAGAAAAAACAAAATGGCCCAATATGAAAGATCAAATGACATAAGACTAGTCACGTAACTAACACATATTGAGGAAAGATAAGTGAACAAAATGACGATTGACTATGAATAGAAATTCTTAAGATGTAAGACATTAGCTGGGCCTAGAATTCTACTTCATCATAATCAATAAGTCTGTATGAGTTATTGGGTGACACTACCTTCACGATGTAAGGTCTTTCTCAATTAGGGGCTCATTTCCCATTTAGATGGCTCTTCAAAGGGATATGGGACCAAAGCACCAGATGCTTAACATGAAACTTCCTCACAATTACTGGCTTGACACATTATCAAACTATCAACTAAAGATAAGACTTTGCATGTTTGCAGCTTGAAATCTTTATTTGAAAAGCATATATAGTTGGACCAATCTTTATTGCTGACACTAATCCAAAGGTAGCACAGTAAATCATGGTTTGATATTCCCAAAAACCATCATGCATCTTTTTATGCCAACCATGCTTGTTTCCATAGTTCCATCTACAATGTGGATGAGAATCTTATTGAGACTCTCTACTTGGTGATTGCTTTAGGGATAATGTGTAGTTGAGAAGTGGTGACTGATCTTGAACTTATAACAAAAGGCTTTCATCTTATCATTTTTGAAGTGTGTACCATTGTCATACGCTATGTCATGAAGGATCTCGAATCGGTAGAGAATGTTTTTGTATATGAAAAAACAATATGTTGGCCTTCCATTGTCATCAATCTGATGGGTTCAACCTATTTAGTAAAATACTTTTGTAATGGCCAAAAAGTATTTGTAGCCATTATAAACAGCAGGGGTGACCAGTCCCACAACATCAAAGGTCCACATAGAAAAGGGCAAAGAAGAAATAATATAATGCAAATAATCAACAAGGGTATGAATTATAGGACTATGTAGTTACCATTTGAAGCATCTCCTATCAATGTGATTTGCTTCACCAAGGTTTGATATCTGACATGTCCTTTGTAAGTTCTTTGTGGACCTCATTGATGTTTTCCAAAGCTTCATCTTTGTCTAAGCATTAGATATAGAATGAATTGAAATCTCGATAGTGTAAAATACTGGATAAAATAAAGTACTTGGATGACATTTGTTGAATGGCTTGCCTTTCCTTTCTAAGTATGCTAGAGGGGAACTTGCTGGTTTTTGCATAATCTTTTATATCTTGGTACCAAGGCCTTTCTCATACTTCTAATTGGTGAACAAAGTGAATGAGCTCATAAGCAAGCTGATGCAATTATCTGATCTAGAATCATGTATAGTGTTCATTCACCTTAAATTCATGAATGGCTAGGACAATCACCTGATATGGAATAATCTTTTCATATCTCACCTGCCATTCTTGATTGACCTAGCTAACAACTAGTTGGCAATCTTTAAAGGCATGCAGCATTTTGACTTTGAACTCTTGAAGTGTCTTAAGGTAATAAATAAGATCCTCATAGTCAGCTAGGGGACCATCTCTTTTTTTGGGGTGACTAGTAGCACACTGGTTACTACACCTATTATGCACTTTGTGCCATTGAAAAAAATGGTCCACCCTAGCTCTAGATGTATCTACAAGATCTACTTATTGGGAAGTTCTAGGTCCACCTTGACCTCTTTTGCCAAAATAAAGTAGGCTAGTTGATCTGCAACCATTTGTCCATTAATGGATCTTTGTAGCACATATTATATGTCAAATTGCATCAAAATTACTTGCCACTTTGTGATTCTGCTTGTGAGAAAATGTTGTTCCAATAAATATTTCAGAAGATTCAACAATGATAGTAATTTAATGTCACTGTCCAATAGATAGTGCCTCAACCTTTGACAATCCCAGACTAATGCCAAACAGACCTTTTCCATGAAAGAGTAAAAAATCTTGCTAATATAATAAATAACATTTAAATTTTACATGGTCCCTGAGCCTACCAAAACCCTAATGATCCATTAGAATGATAGTTTTTAGTCAATTCAAAACCATGTTGCATCTAGTATCCCCTAAACCACATGATAGAGATCATGACTTGGCATATCATAGAGGAAGAAAAAATGCAACATATCAATTTTTTGGACATCTTCCTGCATTTTGGAGAATTTATAGACATGGACAAAATGTTGAAGAAGGCCATTAAAGGGTTGCATCTCCCTATGGTTCTGTACATATTTGGCTTGATAGTTTTCACAAATGAGAAGTAGTATATGTACCTTACTATTTTCCAACTATACAAGAGATGAGGTATTTGATATACTTGAAGGATCTCGGTGTCCATACTGAAAGCTTGACTCAATTCACTATTAGAGAATCATCTATGGTTGAGGGTCACACATATGTCTCCAATGCTAGTTCTTTCATAACATTATCCCACCAATAGCTTTTGTGGATATCAAGATCTGTCTCCTACATTTCAGTACTATTGTCTCAAATTTCAAGATTAGCAAGCAGTGCATTGATTGTTAGGCCCCTTCTTCAGTATTGAGTACCATCTAGAGAGATGTATTCACTCATTTTCATAGTGTTAGCATCAAATTCATGAGCATGTACCTATGGCAGCCATACAGGAGTGTGATCTTGTGGATGCTTATTGGTCTAGGATATATACTATAATTGATTATAGCTGCCCTCTTTTATTGAGTTGTCTATACTTTTTTGGGTCTAGAGTTAGTCATAATTATGATGTATGGTGGAAAAACTATCCACCTACTTCTTCTTTTTTATTGATTGTTTGTATTTCATTGTACTTTTTAGTCAAAATGCAATACTTTTAAATGTGTTTGTAAATAAAATATCACTTGCCATCCCTCTACCTAATTTGTCTCTAATCTCAATTATTCACTCTAGCATGATATGATGCATCTTCCCTCTTGAGTTATTGTAATCTTTCTTGAAATTTTGTTTTTGGTTCACAAGTTGCATTTGACATTTAGCAATGAGCTACAAATTAAACTTCGGAAGCTGATATGGTAGAGATGAGGATAATGAATGAAACAATGACAAAAATAATAGATGCCCCCAAAAAGGGGAAGAGGAGTACCATGAGAATGTTGATGAGATTGATTCTATAGTGTTCAACATGTTCAAAAAGAAATTCATAAAATTATGCATGAATAAGAAAACTCAGGGCAGCAAAATGGAGTTGGTGGGCCCCTTTTCATTAAACCTCTTAGAAGTCATGCAATAGGACATCCTTGATTGACTTCACAAATGAATTAATCAAATCATTTTGAAACTACATATAAGGGAGATGAAGTGAAGAATGTGGGTAGTTCAATCCAAAGTTGGGGAGAAGAATAAGTGTGTAAATAAAAATTCAATGATTATTGGGATAATGACAAAGATTTGCCTCAAAAATTCATCAAATTTGACAAATAAGGTGACCCTAAAGCACATATGATCATGTTCTTTATTGAATGTCATTGCTTTAGGAAGAACAACCAAGCCTTATTCCGCTATTTTTCATGAAACTTTGAAGGGAAGGCACCTAGTTAGAATGTAGAGGCCATCAATCCCATCGAATTATATAAGTTTGATGATGTGGTTAATTTGTTTGAAAGGTTCATTTAGAATCACGAATCAATCCATGCATTGAATTCGCCTTACAATATCCATCAAAGGCTAGGGGAAAGTGCCTGAAACTTCATTTGAAGGTGGAAAGCTACACGTAATGATTGAGGACCAACATGTCAGAAGTGTGTGCCTTGATTATTAATACCAAATCAGTCAACACCGTGTTCAATAGTTCATGGAACTTACAGAGCATGCAAAATTGATTGGAGCCAACATGGAAAGTTTGGATGAAACTATTGAGATGAAGAGTTGAGAGGAAATTAAGAAGTATGAGAGGAATCCACTCCAGACCATCCTTGTAGTACAATCTAACATGGGTTAGAGAACCAAGAGCAACTATGACAAGACAGCTAGTTAGCAAGGATCAGATACTAAGTTGACTCCTCATCACTGTATGTTAAGGAGCAAGCTACATTAAGAGAAAGGCACCATAAGTGGGGTTAAGACTGGAAGTTCACCCCTCTAAATTAGTTTGGAGAGGAAATTTTGGAATGATTTCTAGCCAAGGGTTACTAAAACACCCCAAGAACGTGAAACCTAATGAGGTGAAAGGTCCATGAAAAGACCTAGATTGTAAATTTCATTTGGCCTATGGACATGATATCAAAGAGTGCTTTGTGCTAATGAACATTATACAAGAGTATATTGATAAGGAACTATCAAACTAGAGTGAGGGGAAGGTTAATATTCTTGCTAATTTCTTTTCCAAGCATGATAAAGCTTCCACCACTGTGGTTTTGAGTTGTTTATATTGAGCTAAAATCCCCTGCATGCAGTTCTATTCATCGGTCTTCCTAGAACTAGCAGTTGCAGGATAGGCAGGCCAAGGAGGTAACTTTTTTGTGTAGTCAAAGGATTGTTGACAATTGGAATTCAATCAAAATGTGCATTTTTTCTATGGAGTTGATTGAAAGGCTTGCACCTCGTAGCTAAATTGGACATGAACCTCCTTATAGCCTAGGTCTACACTTGAAAACTTTAGAGTTCTTTGACATTAATGAGTGAAGACATGTCAATGATAACCTTAAATCTGGATGGGTTGGTCACCATGATTTCGCGTCTCACCATGAAATCTAACAATTTGCACAGTTCGACTCCAAATGTGCACTTTTGTAGCTTGAAACAAAGCTTATAGATAAAGAGTTTCTTAAACACTTCGGATAAATCCCCCACATGCCTTTTTTCTTTTGAATTTTACCATAATATCATATACATATGCCTTTATGATCTAATGCATTTGGTCATGAAAAATTACTGTCATGGTCCATTGATAAGTTGTTCTTGCATTCTTCAAACTAAAAGGCATACCTATATAACAAAATGTCCCTCAAGGCATTGTCAAAGATGTTTTGGGCTCATCTTTTGCTGCTAACTTAATTTAGAAATACTCATTCATGAAAGAAAATATGGCACATCTAACAGTGTTGTCAACCAACATATCAATATTGGGTAAAGGAAAATCATCCTTTGAAGTAGCCATGTTCAGGTCTCTGAAGTCTTTATAAAAATATGTACTTTCTCATTCTTTTAGGGACAATGACAATATCTGCCAGCCATTTTGGATCATCAATAGGTCCGATAAGCCTAACTTTTAAAAACTATTCTAGTCCTTCTTTCACCTTTCCTCTATTTGTGGGTCCAATTTCTAGAGTTTTTGCTTGACATCTTGCAGCCTGATTTTAAATCGAGTCAATGTTTTGCTAACTTTGGATTAAGGTCATGCTTGTCCTCATAGGTCCATGTGAACCCTTCATGATGTAGCTTAATAACTATACTAGACTTCCTTCTTCTACTGGTGTTAGGTTTGCCCCAATCTGTATCAATTTTGGATTTTTCAGTCCCAAGGTTGACATCTTTGATGGGGTCATTTACTAGAGTTTTGACTCTATTTTTTTGTGCTCGAGAAAATACCATCATTTCCTGAGTATTGGAATCAAATTCGACAATGGCTTCCAATAAAGTCATTGCATTCTTGTTCATGTAATGTTGTACTTTACCCCTTTTAAATATTATAAATTCAAACGGTATGGGATCTTTGTTCTTTTTAACCAAGTAAGTTTTGGGAGGCAGAGTCCTTTAATTGATCCTCTTGGCAGCCATTCACACCTATTTGAGCTGAAAAATAAGGCATGAACGAAAGTTGAAAGAGAAAATGAAGCAGAGAAAAATGGCTCAAATTAAGCTAAAAACTGGACTTTATTCATAATCCAGATGGATGAAAGATCCAAGGGTTCCGTACATCTTAACAAAAGTCCTAGAGAGGATAAAAGAAAAACAAAAGAAGATAAAATTTAGAACAAAGCAGAAGGAAACAAGTTTCTGGTTGTCATGCAGCCAGCAGCCCAAGGGGGGGAACTATAGTCTGTTTTTTCAGTGTCATCATTCTAGCTTCTATATCCTAGACGGGCTTGACTTAATGTGGTTGTATAATAATGAGCTCTGGATTAGTTGTTCTTGTCTTCCCTAGTCCTTGAAATAGTTGATATCAAGATTTGACTAAACAATGAAATCCCATCTTGTTTTTTATATAAAGGGTGCTCATGATCATCAATTCTTCCCTCGATCTTGAAAATACTGGTCTATTTCATTGCAGTGTGCACATGTTACATGATCTTGATAGGTTCCTTCATTTTTATGAGTTTGAAGTTTTCGATCAAGGAGATGCCATCTTGTTGAGGAATGCTACGGATGGCCACAATCCATGAAGGGCTAGGGATAATCAATAGAGCTAGGTTTCCTTCTGAATCTTTATGTAGCACTATGGTAATTACCTCTTCCTAACTCCCTTTATTACATTAGTGGAGTGTGGAAGGGATTGCATTTGCTTTGTATAACCGAGGTCTTCAAAGCAGCAGGTTATAGGAAGGAGGAATATTCACCACATAAAAAGGTGCTTTATGAATAGAATACTTGATATGCAAATCCAAAAGAAAATCATGCCTCATGTTGTCTGTCCATGGTTATCAAAGCCATAGATGGTGAGTGCATCTGAATGACATCTTCAACTTTGATTATCCATGCCTTATTTGTTATTTATGAACAAATATTTGGGCTGCTACTACCATCAATGAGAATATGACATACCACCATTCCTTGCATCTTGAAAACTATGTAAAGAGCCTTGCTATGAAAGGCATGAGCGTGTGGCAAATCATTATCGGAGAAAATAATTGACGCATTCCATAGGACTGAATTGATCATCTGTGAAAAAGAACGTGGAGTTCCATTGCTTTTTTACAATATTTTTTCTTCACCAACTCATCTAATACCTTTTGATGCGCTAAAGAAGCCTTAACAAGCTTTGTAACTTACACCTCAATGCAAGCTATCAAGGAACTATCATGGTTTTTCTTTTTTCCTTTGCTTGATGATTCAAGATGATTCACCCTCTCGCGTCCTTCCCTTTTAAAGAGAACTGCAATTTTATCCTCAGGAGTGGGAGCCGCTAGCTCTTCATTTGTTATCTAATTTTCTTTTTTTTTTTTTCCAACGCAGCAAATAAGTTTGGGGACTCTACATTAGTGTTACTACAATTAATTTCCTCTAACCTAATTTTCTTTCTTTTTCCAATGACTATGAAAAAAATCAAATGAGCCTACCTTTGATGTGCGCACCATCATGACATGTTGATATTCAATCATTTTTTCATTAGTCATGGGTATGATGTGTTGTTTAATATGGTCATCTCTCCGCATGGAGACCATAAGGTAGAGGTGTTTGGATTTCATCACTCAACTAATGCCTAGATAAGGTGAACATCAATAGTCTCACTGCCCATCTCTATTACTCACTACAATCCACAATCCTCTAGATAGCCTTAGAATATGCCAGTGAAATGAAGGCACTCAAAATACCAATATGGAACAATTGAACTCAAAGGAATGGTGGCAGTAACCAACTCTTTATCAACGGCCAAATGAAAGATATGATCCAAAGAGAAAGACTCAGCCATATGTCACAATAGAGAAGACGCTAAATCAGATAAGAGGAAGACTCAATAAGTTGGTGACCAGGAATGAAGAACTTATAATATGAACTAGCCTAGTAGGATAGAGCATAGGACATAGGCTTGTGAAATGATATGTGAGGGGGTTAAAGACCCACACTAAAGGACTATCTATGCGCTTTTAGAAAACGGGTAAACTTTTGAAATCATCTTTATTTTTTTTAAATTGAACGAGGGTTGGAAAACTAAAAACACTCACATATATTAAAGCACCAAATAAAATGTTCAACACAGCACTTCCTAAAAGTTGACTATATCATGCATCAAATTTTGGAAATAGTTTTAGGAATCTAAACAAAACTCATGGCTTCAAGTCCAGTCACCCCAGATTTGCAAGGTATGCCATATACTCAAACAAAAGTTCGATGTATAAGCATTGTCTCCTCTAGGAGTCTCTAGCAATAAGGGTTCTTCGATCTCCTCGAACACTTGTCAACTTACCTGATTATACTAGATAGCCTATTGGTACTGATAAGGGGTTCTATTCATCCTAAATATGTGGTCCCGCATTGAGGCTTACCTTCAGACATGTACTCAATGTGTAAACCCCACAGCATGATGGCTGGAACAAATAGTTGGAGATAATCTTAAAATATGAATGCAAACAAGAACAAGTAGGCTCTAATGCAATGCCAACTAAGTTGGAGATTGAAAGCAAAATATGAACACCTATATCCATAGCATATAAACCTAATGTGTATTCCTGAGATCTATGTGAATCTCGAAAAATCCTCTTTAATCAGTCCTAATCGTGCTAGCACCATATAAGATCAAACAGCAAGTGACCTGTTGTGTTTCATCTAAGGTCCTTAAGTTTAGCATGCAAGAACCCAATCATTAGAATGCTTAAAGAATTGTAAATAGAAAGAAGTACGAGTTGATCAATCAAAGACAAGTCCCGCCATAATCTTTAAATGGTAGACAAGGCATCCAAAATTTGAATATCCTATCTAGGCAACGAATCTCTAAACATCCTAAAGAAAAAACTGTCCCCCTTTCCTACAATGAGGGACACCTTAGATGCATGAATGTGGTCTTTGAGAAAGAGATATCTTAGAAGAAATGACTTGCCTCCATCTTTTTGAAAATGGAGGACCAAGGGAGATTATACTTGTCTATCAGTAAGAGGTCCGAACATTATTAGCACCTTTGCCAAGGGTAATCAGACCAAACATTAGGTTGTGCCACTCATCATCCAGGATCCTCTAAGTATTCAAAGGTAAACAATTGAATGGGGATGCAATTTTGAAGAAGCCAACTTGACATTAAAAAAAATACATAAAAAGTTTTTAATCCTTGAAAAACCTTTTGAAATACCTCTAAGTGCATCTTGCGGAATACAAGGACCACAATATTCATCCCACATTCAACTATCTGGATATTCATCAACCAATTTTCTGAAAGGTGGTATGTGTTCCAACATTAGCGTTAACCAAGGATGGGAGGGTGTGCCATAAACCTATGTGATGCATAAGCGAGATCTAACTAACAAAGGGGGATTAGCCATAGCTTTGGGATGAAGGATTTTGTTTGACTAGGTTAGTTTTGATTTCAAGTTTTGGATATGGTCCAATCTAGGAAGTTGTATATAAAATTTTCAATTCAATGGTCTAATATAATCCAATCAAACGGATTGAATTTGATCCCAGGTTAGGGTCAGAGGATTGATTTGATCCAGACTCAGGTTTTGGATTTGGTACCAAGGATCAATCTTATCAAGTTTATATGTTGGATTTTGCATTTTGAGGATTTGGATCTACGGTCTAATCTGGTTTGGTTTAAATGTTGGATTTAGAGTTTGGATCTGAGGACTGTGATCTGATCTAGTTTAGTTATTGGATTTAGGATCTTGGATCTAAGGATCTGGATCAGAGGTTTGATATGCCCAGATTTAGTTGTTAAATTTAGGGTTTTATGATATGAAGACCACAATGTTGAGCTATCGAACTTGTTTGGGATGAAAAATAATATTTTTTTTCAAATTTATTGGAAAAGAGAGGAAAAGAAAAAAAGTAATAACATTCACTATTAGGTTTGTGGATATGGAACATCCTTAAGCTAAATAGCAATAGCATAATCTCCATATGGAACCCCCAACTTGTCGATTGAAAATAAATGAGAAAGCAAGCCTTTTTAAAAGTTTGAATAAAATCATCTCTATGTTCCAAAAGGACAAAGTTAAGTTATGAGGAAATATTTGATATTCAGGGTTATATTGGTTTTTATAAAAGGATTAGCTAAAAAATTGCATACGAGAACATATTTATTTTAAAGGCTTCAAAAGAAATGTTTAACATCTTGGATTTTTGCGAGAACGCAAGTTTTAGAACTTAATAGCATAGAGATGGTTTCAAACTTCTTTGAAACTCAATGAATTGATTTTTGTCACCCTATAAAGGAAAACTCCAACTCGAGCATGCCTTTCTAAGACACTTGACCAAGAGAAAATGTAGCTAGCTTGCAGTTATTGAAATCCATGAAGAGGGCTTTTAGAGATTAATATGGTTTCAAAAACATTTTAAAAGGTTGTGGAATGCCTTAAAGTGTTGAGGGAGATTTTCAAAATAGAATCATGCTTTAAGTAGGATTGTGATTAAAATTGTGAAAGGACGGGGGAGCACTCAAGATGGAGTAATCTACCTCAAACAAGACTATCTATCGTTTGATCATACAAAAATGTACCACCAAATATGTAGTTGTATGTGTGATGGATCATGCCTACAAACTGTGTAAAAGGCCACTAGTGAGTGTTCATCTTCACCATGGTGTCGAAGATCAACACATCATTGAAGCACTAGTAGTTTATTCCTATGGTGCTCATATACACACAACATGTTTGTTACATATCCATGTTCATCCAATTGAAGGGCACTACCATGATCAAATTTTTGTAACATACCACAACTTATATATTTCACTACTTTTTATAACACATTATCTCTTTCCTTGGAGGTGATTCCTTAGGTTAGAAGGTGTGAAGGCGACATTTTCATGCCCATCACTCATCAATGTAGCTGTATGTATCGCCTAGAGAAATACTGGCATTAGATGCTATTTCTCCAATTGTGGCATAAGCCTTCATTACCTTCCGATGTGATCTCAACATGCGAACAATAACAGGAAAAGTCATGTGGTGGTGTATTCACTATAAATATCTTTACAAAAAAATATGCCGCACGAATTATCGCTATTGTAGCATGACATCTGCATCTTGAAGTTTCTCTTTGAATTTTACTGACCTTGTTTTCCTTCAACCATCCCTCTTGCAAGTGCACATAAGTCCTCCTTATAAGGATTCCCATTCGATCTTTATTATGACTACCCACTGACACAACTCATAGCATAATGTGTAATTATTTGTAGAAGTTGAATGCATCCTCTACATCATTAAACTTCATTCATTCATGTTGACCATCCGTACCAACAACAGAAGAATCCTCTGTACTTTTATCATTGATGGCTGAATCTGCTAAAGCATTTTCCTTTACTTTATCATCCTTCCTATGTTTGGGAATTGATGCATTCACATAACCATCACGTACTGTATCATAAAAGTTGTTTGCAATTTGCATTTGCTTTACATAAAAAACCAGTTGGTGCATGTCTAATATTTCCTCGGTCATGCCATCATCAACATATATAGTTGCATTTACAATCTGCAGTTGTGACAATTTTACATCTAATGCTGATAGAGTAGCATTGGTTGCAATCAGTGTATGACATCTACCATTGATCAACTTCTTCACCTACAATGGATATACCAATGCATATAACTTCAGTTTATTCAATTCAGATGTCAAGTATAGTTTTACTTCAGACAAGGAGTGAGCGACCTAAACACTTCAACAAACCATGTGATTATGCCTACAAGCCGACCATGACACCTACCACACTGTCATGAAGGCATGAGCAAACTGTATGATTCTACCAACAGACGATGACACCTATCATACTGATATTAAGCCATGCACACTGTGTCATTCTCTCCATCAAATGGCCACAAGTAGTCGTCACACTGGTATATATCATGTTCCGATGCCTGCACTGACTTTGTTATCAATCTGTATATCAGGAGAATCGACTCTTATCTCATTAGCATCCTGTTCAGAATTTTCGACCATGATGTGCTCCGCTTAAGAAAATAAATGGGTCTAATGCCTTATTGACATCTTTGGAGCTATGTCGGTTTCATATACTATCGGCTAACTTTTATAAAAGATCATTTGCATTTATGTTGTTTTCAAAGAAAAGAAAATGTCAATTAAAGTATAATTTACCTTTCATCTTTGCTCGTGGACGTTGCCCTGCTTTGTCTATCTTCAAGCTTCATCGTGACTTCTTCTACATCATGCAACAATATCCTTGGTTCTTACCTGCTACGACAAATGATAAAGTCTACATGTTGCATGGAGGTTTCTGAAGCATGTTCCCACGAAGGAGAGAGCAACATGTTCTCGAAGTAAGTTTCGATTGAGGGATAGAAGAGAACGTTTCTGTCTGAGGGAGAGAATGTCATTCCCTTGCACAAAGTCATTCTTGACACGACATGATTGAACATTCATGAAAATTGAGAAACTGTTATGGACGATGAGAACATGACATTTAAGGAGCCGAACAAAATGTTATGCCAATGATAAAATGACGTTTCTAGAATTTAACCAATGAACACATCCCTGTCAACAGCGAACATGAAACTCAATGATTGAGTCGAGCCTTGACAATGCTATCCAGAAAAGACACAAAACATACATCTCCAAAGGGTGGATGTCTCCCATGAGAGAAAAGTTTGGGCTTATAAAGTACAGCTACTTGAAAACATTTGCTCAACCACTCACTTACTCTGTTCCACCCTATTGTAGGCGCCCTCTATAAGGTCTTTTGCAGTAACAGCTTGCTGGGGATGCGGCCCCCTTTCTTTATTGAACACAATTATCTATATGTACATAAAGGAAAAGGATAACATCATGGAATCTGCTATCCTTCATACACAATATAATCAAAGTGCAGGATGGGTTTGGTTTTGGAGAGGATTTAATGCTCTTACATGGTAAAAAGCCACCAATAAATGGTCTAGATCAGGCCTGCATGACTGGATTTTGGTCGGATTTGCTCCACGGCATCAAATCGCCTTTGATTTTTTTTTTAAGCTCCAAATCCAATGAAACTCATATGGTGACTTGCTAACACACAACAACACAAACACAAATTTTAAACCATAAAAGAATGACAAAGGCATGCATTAATATGTACAATATAATGTATGTCATAAATTTCTTAAATGGGTTTAAAATTTTCACTGCTTATCCATAGCACATACACTGCATTCAACAATGTCAAAAGCTGACGTTGGGCTTGTTGCACAAGCCCATCTTCTCAGATTTATTTGGACTTTCTTTTAGTGGACTTCCCTCAAAGTGAAGCGGGTTATGTATATCTTATTGGTGCATAAAAATTTAGTGCATTAGGTTAATGACAAAAATGTTTTTAATTAGTAAAAAATTATTTTTATAAAAAATAAAAAAATATAATTTTTAAGTAATTTCTAAAATATTCCAACTACCTAACGTATATGTGTTGCGTATGTGTTTCGTGCACCGAGCCGCGCACGCAACTCTTCCTTCCCTCAAACCGCTCACAAACTGCTCACAGGTTGAAACGTTCCAAAGAGGGACAGAGAGTCAATCTGCTTTCGCTGCGTCGAGAGACTCCCTGTTGCCTAGTCTCGGACCAAAGTGGGAAGCGGCTCGTCTCAAACCTCCATAGACGAATCTTAGGCCCACTTTCCCGTCAAAGCCTCTCTCCCTTTCTCTCTATCTGGAGCTCCCTCTCTGCTGCAGTACCAGCGGGGAGGCAATGGCTTTACCGGTTGCAGGGGTCATTTTGCCGATTGGGCTCATTTTCTTGTTCTCCGGCCTCGTAGTGAACGTCATTCAGGTACTTGCCCTGTCGATTTTGGCGCTAGTTTTTGCAACTTATTTCTCGAATTGGTGGGTTCGTTTTCTCTGGCCTGTGGGGATCTCGAGGTAGGTTTATTGTGGTTCGACAAAAGACTTATGACTTCTGCTCGATGTTTTTTGTGGGTATAGGAGTTTTGGGTGAAATCCAGCTTTGCGGAGCTCTGACTCTATGTGTCTCTCTTTTTCTATGTATATCGGGATCAAAGGGATCTGAGTGTGGTGGGATTTGAGTTATATTGCTTTAGATTTAATTTTCCTTTTCTTTTGGTTGTGGGTTGAAGGCTCTTATCTTCGTGTTGGTTCGGCCGATTTCAAAGAGCTTCTTCAGGAGGATGAACCGGTTCGTTGCGGAGTTGCTGTGGTTAGAGTTCATTTGGCTTGTCGATTGGTGGGCGAATCTTAAGGTTCTCTCTCTGTCTCCTTTTGGAACAAGTCAATTGTTCGTGCTATTGGTTTTGCGAATTTGCTAGTATTCTTTTCCAAGAAGCAGAAGTATTTCTACTATTGTTAGGTGTTGTAGCAATAGTTACTAATTCTAGTGAAAGTTAATGCTGGAGGACGTATGAAAAGTTTAAAGGAGAATAAATAGATAATCACATTTATGTCCTGCTTGGTTGGATCTTAGGGAATAGTCCGGTTCCGATTATGAGTCTAAGGTTATTACTCTCCCTTAGTTTTTTTGGCTATTGTCAAATTAAATCGAAAGAAAGAAACAAGAGAGTGGAGAATGTCCGGTAACAGAGTTAAGACCCCTTTTTAACGGGGCTAAACCCTAAATTCCAATTGAATCTCAGGTCTCAAGGTCTCAAAACCATAAGGTCTAAACTCAAATAAACACTAGAATATAAAGCCCGTCGGGTACCTGGCCCAGGCTCAGGCCTGAAAAATATACACTGGCCCTTGCTTGACCCTACAAGGCCCGGTTCGGCCCGATAACTTATTTTTAATATTATTTTAAATTTTAATATATATAATTATATATATATTATTACGACTAATTATATTTATGTTTAAAAAATATATTTTTTTAAGTTAACCGGGCTCGGGGTCGGGTTTTGGGTGTCGGGCGGGGCCCGAGCTATGGTCATGGGCTATGGCGCGGCCTATACTAGACTATCCAAATAAGAAGAAATGCTATCTATCCTAAGATCTAGAATGGATAGAAAATCCAGGATGCAGCCCACTAAACTATACTGTGAAGTTACCTCTTTGGTCCTGTGAGGTTCTACTCCTAGTTTGGACCATGACAAGTGTGGTGGTAGCAATTCTCTTCACATCGACCTAGGCATCAAATGTGCAATCCAAACATAAGCATGCCTTCAATTTATTTACCATGTTATTAGGTTTAATATCCTTTAATGCTGCAACATAACTTTAAATTTCAATATTTAATAGTTTACTTTCATGGAAAACTGAGCACCTAAAAAGTAGTCCAAAGAGTCATGTAGGGAACAAGCATGATCTATAATTTGGTTTCCCTTGATGTTGGCATTGTATAAATCAAAGGGTGCAACTCTGGTGTTATGGTGGGGCAATCCCCTTGCTCTCTCTCTCTCTCTCTCTCCCTATATATATTTATATTTCTACCATGTATATTTGTTCTACAAAGCTAACTGTATATATGATCTCTATATTTGATAAAATGGAACAAAAAATTATGTTTTCCATTCCAATGCATATATTGTATTTTACAAGCTGAGAAGGCTCAAATCGTTGATTTTTTAAGCTCTTATATATGTTTTAGACACAAAATGTTCTTCATTCTTAGGTTTTCGAACATGGAGAAGTTTAATTTTTCTGAAAGACACATTCCCTGCACAGATATTTAAGTAGAGTGTATTACATCTGCATGACATTTTTCAATATGTAGACATGCACACACATATATACACAGTACAGCTGTTTGTAGGGCTGTCTCATGTAGGTTGAACAGTTCTCTTTAGGTTCACCTCTTTGTTGGTTCATAGAACGTAATATTCACGATCTGATGTTTTGGTGCAGGTTCATGTATATGCAGATTCTAAAACATTCAAGTCCTTAGGTGAGTACCGAATTTACTATTTGGATTTGTTGTCAAAAGTGTTAGCCGCTAGGACAAACCAGACAATAAGTTGAACTTGAACCCTATGCAGCATCAGGAGTCCAACAAAGAAGAAACCAATAAAGTGGGCTATCAAATGTTAAAATTAACAAAACTTAAGCATTCTAGATGAAAAGCATATGACAATTGATTTATAACAGAAAAACAATCAAAATACTTAACCATGTTTTTTAAAAGCATGCCTGGGCCTGTAGGCTTGATAGATTGCACTGGCTGGCTGTTTCTAGCTGAGCTGCCACTTGATAATGCTTATACCATCACCTAGGTGCTATGGCCTATGGCTTGCCTAGGTGCACAATAGCATAGGGTTATTTTCTTCCAACTTTGATTTCTTCTTGTCTTCTTCTGTTGTTTGAGGTAGACTTTTTCTCTCTTCTTCAATCTTTATGCAGATTTCTTTTTCTCACTATTTTTGATGTTTCATGTGATTTTGCATTTGAAGTATATGTGTGTGTGTGTGTGCTTCTTTGAATATTTATATCTTCTTAGGTTTTTAACTGCTACACACATATCTGATCTTTCTAATAATTTTTTGTTGCTTATTGGAATTATAATAGAAAACTGTTTTACAACGTGCGGTCTTAATATGGGGCCCAATGTCCCATGACTATGTTGATGATTTATGTTTGTTTTTTTTTTTCCTAATTAAACTAGTATAAAGTTTTAGTCTAAATTTTTAGAATTAGAAATTAGAATTAGATATTTACCAATAGTATTTATGTAACCAGAAGATTTTATATGTTTTAAAACATTGACAAGCATTTATGTTAAATTTTATGCTTACCATGCTATATGGCATTCAAATTTTAGTTGTTCAACTTCATAAATTTTGTAAACGTTTAATTTTATGTTTATTGTCATGCTATGGAATGTCATTGTGCATTTTATTATTGTTTGCTTAGAATGAATTGATTTTTATAGGTTTACTTTCATTGCTAATTGTAGGAGTTCACTATTCCATTTTATTGTCTTTTTGGGCGTCTGCTTGATGTGCCTAGTCCCACCTGTCTAATCCCACTTCAATTTTTGAGTCAAGCCACTATATAGGCTGCACTTGTTGCTTTTTATGGCATGGATGCTCAATAACAGTAAATATTGCATAACATGATGATAAACACAATGAAATGAAACTTCATGCCCAATGAGAACCTAAGTAACTCGAACACCTTATTTAAGTGGACGTACCTGTGTTGACATGCCCAGACATGGCTGTGAACATGTGTGCACGTCTGGACATGTCTCAGATGTTGTTCTGACCATGTGGGGTGTGGCTAACCCACTTGAGGATGAATACATCTATTTTCTGACTAGGTCAAAATGACCAAGTCCAAATCCATCTAAAACTAGGCTTATTTTTAATTGTCACATATGATAGATAGAGAGTGATCGCGCAACACAATAGCAACACGAAGTCGAAGCGGAAATCAAATGGCTAGATTTTTTCAGGGTAGGAATCCCACATGCATGGCGATGAAAGCATCAAAAGCTAACAGATTAGGTAGTTTGGGGAGGCTGAGATGATCATTTGGTGGATAAAAACTTTGATGACTTTTTCTAGCAATTGTCATCCGGCTGCAAACTCCAGTGACTCTGCATCCAGTGAGTCATTTGTGCATTCCTGTGGTTCATTTCCTCTCCAGCGACAGTGATTTTTCCTCTTCCTCACCCTTTTTTCTACTACTCCATCCCTCTTCGACATATCCATCCCTCTTTCTTTGTCTCTCTCTCTCTGACTGTTCTCTTTCTCAGTTTTTCTCCATCATCTCCCTTTATCATTCTCAGTTTCTCTTAGTATTTTTTGAGTTTTTTTCGCTTGCAATGATATGAATATGCATGTCCGTATTCTTTATTATCAATCTGATAAGCGATACCACAGAATCACAGAAATGAATATGTTTGTGCTGGTTGAATCAAACACACATATGCTAGCTATATACATCACTCATCTACAAAATAATATGAATGTGGAATGATGCGGGTGTGCTACTGATAAGAATAGTTTTTGTTTTTTCTTTTTCTGATGCATTATCTATATTTTCTTTGATATGTAATATTCATTATTATCAATCTGATAAGCGATACCACAGAATCACAGAAATGAATGTTTGTGCTGGTTGAATCAAACACACATATGCTAGCTATATACATCACTCATCTGCAAATAATATGAATGTGGAATGATGCGGGTGTGCTACTGATAAGAATAGTTTTTGTTTTTTCTTTTTCTGATGCATTATCTATATTTTCTTTGATATGTAAATAATGCAAATAATTTGATCTTCGAGTGAGAAATCTTCCTCATTCTTTTTCCAGTCTCTTGTTAGCTGCTTCTTCTTCTTACCTTTCCTTCTGTTCTTTTTTCTCCTAAAACAATTTCATATCCTTTTTTCTGAAATTCTGGTTCTGAAACGTAATATGCTCTGACATCAAACCATAAATTTTGTGTTGGCAAATCAAAGTTTGTTTGCCTCTATATTAGTTCATATCTTGTTTTATCCGATACCTCTACAGATTTAAAATATTATGGTAGGTTTTCTGTCTGATCAGGTTCAGTTTTATCTGATCAGATCAGATATGCATTTTGCCTGTGTGTGTGTGTTGGCCGTGACCCCGTATTTCTTGAAGTTGCTCCAAACTCGTTTCCGCATCCATACCTGTATCCATGTGACAGAATTGAGCATGTTTCCTCAACTAAAATCTCCTCGATTTCCACAAAAAAGTAGATTTACATATTTAATAGTTACATAATTAAATATGTATATTGTACTTTATTAATATGTGTAGAATACGTTTCATACATACAAGATACATATTAAACATTTCCACATCTATAGATTATGCACAACTGAAATGAACAATGCATGAAAATGTACTGTTTACAAAGTTAAAGGACAAAAGGAACAAGAATAAAAGATAACATAGAAGAAAAGAAAATATGGAAAGACAAACAGAAGAAGGAAAAAAAAAAGCATTAGAAAACATAGAGGAAGATGAAAAATACAAAGGCAAAAACATACTAGAAGAAGAAG
This sequence comes from Nymphaea thermarum, assembly GCA_011799765.1. Taxonomy (NCBI): domain Eukaryota; kingdom Viridiplantae; phylum Streptophyta; class Magnoliopsida; order Nymphaeales; family Nymphaeaceae; genus Nymphaea; species Nymphaea thermarum. The sequence goes on from JAANDH010000926.1 coordinate 84,978, forward strand.
AAGAATAAGAGGAGGAGGAAGAAGAAGAAAACAAGAAAAAAAAATGGAAGAAGAAGAAAAAGTAAGAAAACATGAGTCAATGTTTTACTATTTTTTATTGTTTGCGTGCTTTAGTTTTTTTGGTAAAACACCCGACTTTTTCTTGCCTAGTCATGCCTAGGTAGTCGATGACCTGGGCATTTTGACAAGGTTGGTCCCCGGGGGGATGGGGACCAAAGTTGCCTTGGTGTCCCTTTGACAACATGGCTATTTGGATGTCTGCTTTGCGTAAGTTCATTTTATGCTTATCATGTTTCAGCATCCTAATCTCTTTTGCTAATGTACATTAACAGGTCAAGAACATGCACTTGTCATATGCAACCACAGAAGCGACATTGATTGGCTTGTTGGATGGGTTTTGGCTCAGGTTTTGATTAAACCAATGTAATACTCTGTATGCATATGAACTTTGGTTGTTTCTGATGGCAGTTACTTTCTGCTGCATGTTCCAGCGTGCTGGCTGTCTTGGTAGCACACTTGCAGTCATGAAGAAGTCATCAAAATTCCTTCCGGTGAGCATTCAGATTTTTATATTTTGTTTAGATAAAAAATGTAATCATCATGGTCATGAAAGCTGCCAGATGCTTTAGACTTTGTAAATAGATAACTCTAATGTGGTTGACCTTTTCTTCTTGAAATTGAAAAATGTTGAGTTACAAATATTACACTAATAAATCATAGTACTTGCATGCTGATGAATAGCTTAGTGATGAATAGTTGTAAACCTGAAAGGCTGGAACTCATATCACTAGTTTGTAATCAATCATGAATTTGCAGATTTCATTCAGAGTGATGAGAAGTTTGTTGCTTTTCCAGAAAGGATAATGATTTGTAGCTAAATGGACATATACTATTGCATTAGAATTTAGAACTTTATACTAGAATGTTGTCGCATGTTACTAGAATTGGTTTCTTTAGTTGCTTTGTTGTAAACATGTTTTCCGTTTGACCCTAGTCAGCACTTATCACCAAAGAAATCTTGGACATACTATAGATAATTGCCTTGCAAGGAAATTTGCATGACTGCTTAATAGGATTATTTGTAGCTGCATCTGATTGGTTCTGGAATTCCACTGCTTCTAGATGACGTGATGCTGCTGAGTTGTAACCACTTCCTGCCAAATCAAGAGTCTCAGTATGTTTGCCTTCTAACAGTATCCTAAGCTACTTTCAGTTAATTACATTTCCACTAATAAGATCCAAGCCTTGTAAATACCAAATACCCATTGGCCAGCTTGTGGTCCATGAATTGCAACAACTGCAAAGACTGATGTCATACTCTTGTGCAGAAATTGGTGCAATGCTGAGGTGATTACATTAGGGGAAAAAGGAAAGTGTTTGGGTGGAATTTACATCTGTTAGGAGTTCCAAACTCTACTTATATCATGATCTTGTAAATCTCGAACCAGGAATACTTGGGAAATGTCTGGGCTCAACTGGACTTTCCATATTTACAACTAGATAACATGAACTGCGATGTTTGACTGGCATTGGATATGTTTCACTGTATCTGAAGAGGAAATGTTATGACAAGGCACCTTATCAATTTATAGATGCTATGGCTCCATGAGTTTTGATGTTGGTTTTGACAAAGCACCTTATCATTTACAGACGCTATGCCTCCATGCATTTAGATGTTGGTTTTGACAAGGCACCTTATCAATTTCGCTCCATGCATTTTGATGTTGGTTTTGGACCTTTTGGTGAAGGGAAGGCTTAACTGTATTATGGGAGATTGTTTGAATGTGGTTATTAGATGGACATACATGATAGAATCAACTTCATTTATGATGAGATGACACTTTTCCAATACGAGCTGGACTTTGATATGCAATGTGAGAAATTGACCGTACAATGAAAGTGAAAGTATTGGCATTGCCAAAACTATTTTCTGCCAGATCAGCCATCAAAAACTGCTGTTAGGAACAAACTTTTGTGAACTAGTGCCTTAGTAATTCAGTTGAGCATGTGGAATTCCAATGAAATATTGTAGATTGATTTCTTCATGGTCATAACATTGGCTGATCTAAAAGCTATAGTGCTCTTAGAACAAGTCTCAGATATCTTCCATGTGAAATGGTGATGCTTCAAGTTAACATGAACAGCTAAAACATATGAAATTTTTAAAAAAAATAAATAAAGGCAGTGAAGATGCTAAAAGTGTCATAGCAACAGCATCCTTCTCAAGATATAAGCATTTAAGATTTTAAGTCCTATCCTTTTCCAGATAATTGTTCAGTACTCTTCTTCTTTGAACAAAACTTTCTTAGTGAAAAAGCTTGGGTTTACATTGGATGTGGAACAGCCTTCTCATATATCTAGAAACATGTTATCATTCAGGATCCTCCCTTGATCTCCTTCGTGGTGGTGGTCTACAGGGTTCATCACTATTACTGCTATAGGATACTGACCTGGCAAATGTTTGGGATCGGTTTCTAATTCGCCCAAACTTATGGTCATGCCATTGTCTTATTGTTTCTAGGCGGTGATTGGATGCCAAATATAAAGAACCGCTCATGGTAGGTAATCAAGCATATGATCAATTGCATGTATGTGCCATTCATTCTCTCTATGGTGCAACCAGAAAAGAAGAAAACTAGGTTGGTTCAAATCTTATATTATGGCAATCTTAGCTCTCAAACTGTTCACTGCCTCCTTTTCCTTGATCAATAATGGGACCAAACTTACATCAGGATGGGATCAGAAGGCTGAAAAAAGAAGCTTCTTAAGGTAGTACAAGATCATGTTTACCTCCCCTTGGCAATGTTTGCTTGTAAACCAAGTCATCTCTAAGCGTCCCTTTTAAATGTTTTAAAATTCGTTTAACTGCCTTCATATGTTACATGGCTCATGCAGGAACTGAGAAAACTAGTTAGCTAACTAAGCAATGTGTGAGTTCAGTGCTGCAGCATTCCAACAAGATTGATATTCAGTGGGGTCATCACACAGATCTTCATGATAAGCTGATAACTTGTTAAAAAAACTCGGGGTGATCGGTTTACCATATTCCATTCCACGTTACTTAGAATACCAATCAGAAATTTCTGTTGAACAAGTCATCTTATCTCCTTTTTTTTCAGTGGGGTCATCACACAGATCTTCATGATAAGCTGATAACTTGTGGTAAAAAAACTCGGGGTGATTGGTTTACAATATTCCATTCTACGTTACATAGAATACCAATCAGAAATTCTGTTGAATAAGTCATTTTATCTCCTTTTTTTATCAACCTCGATCCTAAGGAAATAATGCAAACATTTCCAAGATCTTTCATTCTAAGTCTCTTGCCGAACAACTATTTTATCTCCATTATATGATCATCTGAATGGCTTGTAATGACAACGTCATCGGCATATATCAACAATAAGGTGACGACACTTGGCTGTTTGAGGATGAAGATGGACTGATCTTAGCTAGATTGCTGAAATCTAAATTTTTGTGTTTCAGAGGAAAAACTATTGAGCCACAAACAAGACATTTATTTTGGCCCATAGATTACTCTTTTCAATTTGCACAGATAACTTTTGGAGTCCCCTTCCATATGTCTAAGGGTTGATCTATGTAAACCTTCTTTTATAGGTCTCAATGCAATGAAGTATTCTTAACATCAACTGATTAAGTGATCATCCATGCTCATAGGCAAGAACCAGAATGACATGAGTGGTACCCATTCTAATAACCGGATTGCTGAAGGTCTGATTGTAGCCTTGGGTTGCTTGTTGGGTGAGTCCCTTGACAACAAATCGTGTCTTATACAGTTCAATCCTCCCATTGGATTTATAGTTTTAGTTTATTTTATATACTCATTTAGATCCCAACATGCTCCTAGAGTTCCTACCAAGCAGTGAAGGCATAATTTCCCGAATGCTGCATGGTGCTGCTCTGGATATAAATACAACTTTGCAATACAATTCAAATCCCTGTTCACATATATGAAATTAAATAACATGTTGCAATACAAAGTGAAACCATTCATCAGTTATGTTTTTACCGGATTTTAGAAGTAGTGAGTCCAGGTCAAACTCTGGGGACAACAATTGAATATCAAGATACATATAATCAAGACTTGGTGAATTTAAGTGGAATCACAGATAGAACAAACACAGTCTTACTCAAGTGAAGTACTTCTATTAAACGAAATTAAAAGTCCACAAGATAGTTCATTAATACCCAATGGTGTTGCATGGATTCTTTCCAACTAGTACACAAATGTCTTTAAAATACAACAAATTTGAATACAAGTTGAAATTAAAATCCTAATTCTAAAATGGTGCCTCTGGAAGATGCTTGATGACACCTTAATCTTCAATAGCACCTCCAATGTCAAACATGGACAGTTCTTCATCCTCCTTGATGAGTCTTGCTTCCCTCTTGAGCTGGTTGCAAGATGCACGAAAGAAGTTTAAGCTGCATAGTACACAATAAGACATCCTATGTATATGCACCGGCTGTTAATGCAAAATACAATCATCTTCTAGTATCTTTTATGTCAAAAGCGTCTAGACTTAGTTAATGTCGGCTAGCCTAAGTCTTAACTAGTTTGCTTGCATTTTGTGCGCGAACTCAAAATATACAAAATGATCCTAAAAGGTTAAATGCCTAAACTAAGAAACAAAATACTACAAACCATAATTTGGAAAAATAATATTCTCAACCAACAAACGACAACAAGAAATGCACCAAAATAACAAACGTTCAAGCAAAACATGCACTTTCTCTCCCTAGAACAATTCATATTTAAAAACTAAGTCTATCTACTAATTAACAACTAGTTTTCATCTGAAACTGTTTTTTTAACAAAAAATAGCTATTTTCCTACGAAAGAAAATACAGTCAAAATCTATTTAACACAAAATTGCGGACTGTTTTTCTCTAGAACCTGAACATCAATTAATAACATGCTCAAGCTAAATTGGCTAAAATTAATTACCAACAACTACTCTTTATGCTTCAAACAAGATAGAACTAATTAATCTACTAACTACAACAGAAATTTGCTGTAAAAATATCATGAAAACAAGATAAAACACCTAGACACTATGTTTGGAACCTAAAAAACAGTAAAGAGCAGTTTGAACTATTAAATAAGTTATAGTTGAAGACCAATGACTAATTTTGGCTTAAAAGCTGATTCACTGGAAGGATAATCATTAATCACAACTAGAAAAACAAGATTTAAACTAGAAAGCTGCAGTTAGCTACTGCAAGTGTAAACTAAGTAAGTGTAAACTAAGTCTACACTAGCCAACTATGTCACACAGGTATGGGTACGGGTACAGACCATTTTCAAAAAATTTGAGTGCGGGGGTACGGCAGTACACACACACAGACATATATATATATATATATATATATATATATATATATATATTCACACATATATATATCAAAAAATTGCAAACATATAATGAACTGCCAAAAAAATACTTGGCTCCTTGCCCGATCCTAAATAAAACCAAAACGATAGACAGGAAAAATCAAGTTTTGGTGAATGAAAAAAAAAGGGAAAAAAAACACAGGCCTAATGCAACAATGTTGATAGCATACCGACCCTATTCGACTGCTCACAAGAAAAACACATAACAATAAGCAACACAAAAGTTTAAAGTTTAAACGACTGCTAATGGGTTCCTAAAAAAGCACAAAACCAAGCAGCACACAAGTTTAAACCACCAACAAAATGAGAAAACCAGAGATAAATATGAGAAATCACAAAAAATGGGAAATCCGCCACAAAACCATGGTCTCAAACAATCCTCAAACTAAAAACACTAAGTAGAAACACAAATCAATAAGTAGAAACACAAATCAAACATTGTTACTAATAAGAAACTAAACTGCAATGGACAAACATGAATGGGAAACCAAACTAGCTTAAACTAATGCATAAAACCAAAATATATGTACTAGATTTCATCAGAAACTAAACTGCAACAGACTAACACAAATGGGAAATCAAACTAGCCCAAAACGAATGCATAAAACACAAATACACATACTATATTTAGATTGAGAGACAAAGAAAGATAGGGAGCGAGAGAGAACACATTGAACGAGAGGTTTAGAATCCCGATAGGGGCGGACAAGTTACCAACGCTTGAAGGGCTGTTCACGGAATTAGAAGAGATGTCGAACTGAACGAGAGACTTCGCTGAGCCCGTTCCGGTGGGGAAGGGAGTGTATCAGCCCCACCGTTGGCCGATCGGCCAAGAGAGAGAGAGAGGAACCTGAGAGGCTGAAGAGATCGTCGGCGGAGATTGTCTGCCGTTGCCGGTTGCCGCCTGCAGCCGCCGGTCACCGTGAGTGGTCGTCGGTGAGAGAAGAAACGCACGAGATGAAACGAAACGAAAAAGGGTTTCAGGGTTTCAATATATTTAACATTAAAAGCAGTGTTGTACGTATTGTTTACAAAATACGATACGATACACCCCCTGTATCGTAAATGGGGGTGTATCGTGCCCGTATCGTACGATACGTACGATACATGCGCCCGTATCGTACGACACGGGCTGATTTCAAAAAAAGGGGCTCAAACTCCCTTTTTTCGAGTTTTTTTTATAAAAACCCACCCCTTCTTCATTTTTAACCTAGAAATTGTACTGCCTTGGAGGGAAATCATCGATTTCCATTGTGAAATCATTGATTTTCACCATGAAATCATCTATTAAACCATGGATTTGTGCGTGGGTGACTGATTCCCATTGGGAGGAAAAGTTTTTTTTTTTAAATCATGAAGATGAAGATGAAGAAGAAGATGGAGATGAGGATGAAAATGAATATGATGAAGATTATAAATCTATGGTTATGAAATTTTGATATAAATTATGTAATTGTGACTTGTGCTTTCTAGATTGATATTGTTATGAATTTTGATGTTTACAAAAATGAACCGTAACTTTATAACTGTAGAAATAATAGACCCACAAGAACCAAAGATCGAACACAGATGTAACGTGGAAAACCCTCAACTAGAGGGAAAAAACCACGGGTGAGGAGGTCTGGTGCCCACTAGCCGCCAGACACTCTCTCTCTTAGAAACTTCATTAACTTACAAGATTAGGGTTTACAATGGTATAAGTATGCCCCAACGAGGACACACTGGATCGGGTCCATACCCAGACCCATACATCAAGATCCGTCAACACTCCCCCTCAAGTTGGGCATACATATCAAACATGCCCAACTTGGATACATTTCTCTCGAATGAAGTCGAAGATAGAGCTTTCGTCAGAACATTAGCGGTTGGGTGTTCAGACTTCATGTAAGGTAAGATTAACTCTTTATCATCAATCATTTCTCGAATAAAATGCCGGTCAATCTCAATATGTTTTGTTATGTTATGAAGCACAGGGTTGTTGGCCAAGTTGATTGCAGACTTGTTATCGCAATACATCTTCATTGGTTCTTCGACCTTTATACCAACATCAGTCAACAATACTTTCAGCCACAAAAGCTCAGAAACTCCCATAGCAACTGCTCTGTATTTTGTTTCAGCACTGGAACGAGAACAAACATCTTGCCTTTTACTTCTCCACACTATGAGATTCCCTCCCAAATAAATACAATAGCCAGAGGTGGACCTCCTAGTGTCAATGCCCAGTCTGCATCTGAATAACCTTCAATCTCAAAAGTGTCTTGCTTGACATACCAGTGTTATCCGTATCGTACGATACGGACGCGTATCGTACGATACGTATCGTATAGGTCAAGAAAACCTATACGATACACTGTTTAAAAACGATACGCGTCCGTATCGTACACGTATCGCACGATACGGGCGATACGGGGGCCGTATCGTACGATACCGACGATACACCCCCGTATCGTACGATACGGGTTAAAACACANTACATTTTTCTTGATTTCTGAGTTTTTGTTTTCTTTCTGATTTTTAATAATTTTTCTCTATTTTTTCTGATTTTTAAATATTTTTTAAAATTAAAAAATTAATTTTACGATACGCTACGCTACGTTTACGATACGTTACGATACAGCGTATAGGTCAGCCCGACCGATACGCGATACGCTACGCCTTTTATAACATTGTGACATACAAAAGACCTTTGCCAAGATTCCTCTTCAAGTAGCACAAGATCATGTCAATAGCTTTCAAGTGGGCATCTGTGGGAGCATGCATGAACTGACTCATCATATTCACAGCAAAGGTAATATCAGGTCTAGTGAGAGTAAGATAAATCAACTTCCCTACAAGACATTGATATCTTCTTTTGGCCTCTTCACAGAGAGGCTCCCCATCTCTAAGACTTAGCTTCTAGCCAGCATCTAGAGGAGTAGAGGCTGGTCTACACCCCAGTTTCCCAGTCTCCTTTAACAAATCTAGAGTGTACTTTCGTTGATTTAGCACAAGACTGGTCCCAGACCTAGCAATTTCAATGCCAAGGAAATATTTCAACTTACCAAGGTCCTTGAGATCAAACTCGATCGCCAACAGTTTTTTTAGCTTAATTATTTCATCTTCATCATCACCTGTGATAATCATATCATCAACATATACCAACAAAATAGTAACCTTTTGCTCATTTGTCTTCACAAAGAGTGTATGATCTCCATTCCCTTGATGGTATCCACATTGTTTCATGACACGTCTAAGTCGTTCAAACCAATGTTATCCGTATCGTACGATACGAACGCGTATCGTCCGTATCATCATTATCGATACGATACATCTAATATTTGCGATACGTGTACGTATCGTACGCGTATCGCATGTATCGTGCGATATGCCGTATCGCACGATACGTGCGATACACCCCTATATCGCACGATACGGTAGTAAAATTAAAAAAGGGGCCATCGGGCTCCTTTTTGCATCTTATTTTGAAACCGACGCTCCTCTCTCTCTCTCTTCTTGTTTCTCAACGCTGCAAGAGACGTGGGAGCTGCAAGAGACGTGGGAGGGAGAGATTTTCTCCATTGCATCAAGATTTGCCGGTGAAGAAGCTTCGTTTCTCGTTGTGGGGAGTCTTGAGACGGTGGGAAGCTTGGAGATTTTAACACCAAGAAGGTAAGAAATAACTCATTTTTGCCATTGAATCGTTCATTTCTCTTATTTCCTACATTTATTTGTACGTTTTTACTTGTTTTGTGAAGATATAATGTCGGATCCTGCATGGCAGTGGTGTACAAGGGTGAATCCCAAAGATAGATTAAGAGTTAAGCGCAATTATTGTAAGCAAATCATATCAGGAGAGATTTCTCGCTTTAAACACCATATAGCTGGTACACACAGTGATGTCGCTGCTTGCAATGGCTCCCAAGAGATCCCATTGCCAGCGTATGTAAAGCACCAGTGTCAGCAGCTTCTTGATGCAGTGAAAGCAAGTATGATTGAAAAGGAAATGGAAGATGCAGAGGAAGGATATGGGGACCCACATGAAGGGGAAGAAAGTGAAGGTGAAGATGTTAAACCTGAACAAGAAGATGTTGGTGTCAGTTTGGGAACAACTAAAGGGAAAGGCATCATGCATGGAGGTGGTTTTTCTGCAACTGCAACCAGAAAAAGAAGAGGTGCAAGTATAGGTTTAGTTTCACGAGGACGTGGCAGGAGTCAGGGTCGTACTGGTGGTGGTAGAGTACCTACTATGAGGTCAAGCAATATGTCTGGTTAGATCAAGAAATTTTTTTCCAATTATACTGCTGCTGGTGCTCAGCCTGAGATTCGTATAGCCATGCAATCAAAGGATATTATTGAAGCAACAGATGAAACCATAGGAAGGTGGTTCTATGATGCATCCATTCCCTTCAATGCAGCAAACTCTTATCATTATTAGCCTATAGCAGATGCGATTGCTAGTGTAGGGCGAGGGTATAAAATGCCCTCTTTTCATAAATTGCAAGGTAAAATTCTCAACAATATAGTTAGAGATGTGAAGACATATTGTGATGAACTAAAATTGAGCTGGAAAGCTACAAGATGTAGTGTAATGGCAGATGGGTGGACAGACATCAAGAACAGAACATTGGTAAACTTCCTTGTATATTGATCTCTTGGTACTATGTTCTTAAAATCTGTTGATTTGTCTGATACTCCTAAGACTGCTGATGTGTTGTTTGAGATTTTTGATAAAGTTATAGAAGAAGTTAGGTCTGAAAATGTCGTACAATTTATCACTGATAATGCAACAAATTATAAAGCTGCAGGTGAAATGTTAGCAGCACGATATGAGACATTTTATTGGAGTCCATGTGCTGCTCATTGTGTAAATCTTATGCTTTAGGATCTTGGTGAAAGAGATGATATGAAGTTGACAGTTCATAGATGCCAATGAATCACGAAGTTTATTTACAATCATGCTTATGTCTTGAATTTGATGAGGAAATTCACAAATGGGGCTGAATTGATTCGACCTGCACAAACACGGTTTGCTACAAATGTTTTGACTGTGCAGGGTATAGTCAAGCAAAGAACTTCTCTCAGGCAGATGTTTTCAAGTGATACTTGGGCTGCATGTCCACATACCTATAAAAGAAAGGCTACAACAGTTGTGGATACCATCTTCGATGCTGACTTTTGGGAATCATGTGTGCAGTTATTGAAGATTTGTGTACCTCTAGTGAAAGTCCTCAGATTAGTTGATAGTGAAGATAGACCTTCTATTGGATATTTATACGAGTCTATGGACAACCAAGGAGGCCATTAGAGATAATATGAAGGGAAAAAAGAAGTTGTACATGCTTATATGGAAGATTATAGATGAAAGGTGGTCAGGACAACTTCATCGCCCACTTCATGCAGCAGCCTATTACCTAAATCCTGTTATTAGATATCTTCCCACTTTTAAGAAGGACAGAGAGGTCGAGTATGGCATGTTGGATTGCATTGATGTATTAGTAAGTGATAGTGAAGAACAAGACACTATCCATATGTCGATCAACAAATATGATACGACTTCTGGTACCATGGCGAGAGACACAATAGTTCGATGCAGGACAACTATGCGTCCAGGTATTAGAAAAAGAGACTTTATACTTTTTGTTGTTTAGCTTTTATTCTACCTTCTCATATATTTATTTCTGACAGCATTTTTACGTTCCATTTGTTATTAGATTTGTGGTGGGAAATGTTTGGGCCTGATTGCCTAGAATTAAGGAGCTTGCAATTAGAATCCTCAGCCAAACATGTAGTGCAATTGGATGTGAAAGAAATTGGAGTGTATTTCAGCACATCCACAGTAAGAAGAGGAATAGGCTGGAACATAAAAGGTTGAATGACCTTGTTTACGTTCGTTATAATATGAAGTTGAGACAAAGGTAAACATTTGTTTTGTTATACAAGAATATCAAATTCTAATATATATTTTAATCTCTTTTCTCTTGTTAGGCAACTAAAAACAACAACTACGAGGAAGCATCACAATCAATATGATCCTATCTTCATTGACCATTTTGATATATTAGATTCTTGGGTTGAAGAAGAACCAGCTGCAATACTTGATGAGGACGATGTTGATTTTTTGAATGTTGAAGGAGCAACAGAGATTGTTGAAGAAGGAGAGGCTGGGGGGGAGCAATGGAATGTTGGTGACATTCCATTTGCAACAGAGGGGATAGAAGAAGAAGTTAATGAAGAAAATGAAGATGATGATGCAGATGACGATTGACCGTTGGTGAGGCTTTTTGTTTTGAGTTTTGAAAACTATGTCAATATGTTTTGAGTTTTGACTTCTGAACTTATGAATTGTGATGTAATTGAATACTCTTAGGTTGCTTAATATGTGATTTTGATTTTTGAATGTTTGATTTCTTATTTTGGAATATCTTGTTCATATTTAGTAAGTGCATACTTCATACTTCATACTTCATAGTTCATATACATGAATGACGAATGTTCCTTTAAATACATTTTTCTTGAATTTTTCTGATTTTTACTAGTTTTTTTCCATTTTTTAATATTTTTTTCTGATTTTCCCTAGTTTTTATAATTTTTAAATATTTTTTACAAATTAAAAAAAATAATTTTACGATACGTTACGATACATTTACGATACCTTACGATACGGCGTATAGGTCGGCCCGACCGATACACGATACGATACGACATTGATAACATTGGTTCAAACCATGCTCGAGGAGATTGCTTGAGCCCATATAAAGCTTTCCTTAGTTTGCAACATTTTTCAGGTTCCTCATATCCTGGAGGCATACACATATATTTTTCCTCTTCAAGGTCTTCATTGAGAAATGCGTTCTTGACATCAAGTTGGTACATCTTCCACTCCTTCATCACAGCTAAGGAGATAATGACTCTGACAGTCTTCATCTTCGCAACAGGAGCAAAGGTCTCCAAGTAATCAATCTCATATTTCTGACTAAACCCCTTGGCCACAAGACGAGCTTTGTATCTTTCAACACTTCCATCTGGTTTGTACTTGATGGTGTAGACCCACTTAGATCCAACCAAGTGAGCCGCCTCAGGAATCTTTACAACTTCCCATGTCATATTTCTTCTCAGGGCTTCCATCTCTTCTTGCATTGCATAAGTCCACTTGGGATGTGATCACTCTGAGTCTCAGCAACATTCCTGGGAATCATAGCCAAAGAAAGATAAGATACAAAACATTTGTAGTCCTTGCTCAGTCTAGAATATGAAACAAAGTTACCAATAGGATGTTGAGTACATGACCTGACACCCTTTCGCAGGGCGATGGGAAGCTCTTCACTCGCAGCAAAAGTCTGAATCTCTTCTTTTCAACAGGTTGCTTCTGAGCACGACTTGGGTCATCCAGGGAAGGACTAACTGGATTGGGAGTAGAATTCTCACCACCTGTCATCTCATCTGTACAGACTCTTCGCCTAGACTAAACTTGCCCAAACAAACGATTGCATTCCTCTTCTGCCCCAGTAGAACACTCCCCATTTTTCTCCTGTTCAAGCACCTCAATAGAAGGACCAACGGATTCACGCCTGTAGTTCAAAAAATCTATAAACTGAATTTCTTGACTCGGAGAATAATCTTCCTTAGACATAGAATTCTCCCCCTGAAGAGGATTCTCACCAAAATAGGAAGCATGTTCAAGGAAAGTGACATCTTTGGTAACATAGGCACGACCAGTGGAAGGGTCCCAACACTTGTATCATTTTTGAGTGGGAGAATAGCCTAGAAATATGCCCTTAATAGACCTTGGGTCAAGCTTTTTAATGTGAGGGCTATGATTGTGAATAAAGCAAACACAACCAAAAACTCTGGGAGGAAGAGAGAAAGGTTCACGACTTCCTGGTAACATAGAGTGAGGCGTTTGCTCATTCAACACATGACTAGGCAAACGGTTTATAAGATACGCACTGGTCAACACAGCATCCCCCCAATACCTTTTTGGAACATGACGTTGAAAAAGAAGGGCCCGAGTCATATTCAATAACTAACGATTCTTTCGTTCAGCAACTCCATTTTGAGGAGGAGTATAACTACAGGAAGTCTCATGAACAATTCCCTTCTTTCGAAAGAAGCTATCAACAGACTGACACATACTCACGAGCATTGTCAGATCGAAAGGTCTTAACAGATGCTCCATATTGAGTTTCCACATAAGCAATGAAAGTCTCTATGACAGTAGGAACTTCACTACGGTCTTTCAACAGGTAGACAATAGTGTTATGAGAACAATCATCTATAAAGGTGATAAAATATTGAAAACCATGACAATAAGGAATCCCTGCAGGCCCCCACACATCAGAATGAATCATGGCAAATACCTCATTAGACCGATAGCTAGACAAAGGGTATGAAGCCCTAACATGTTTGGCCAGGTGACAGACATCACAGGACACCATAGTCATATCTAACATGGAACATAAATCAGGAAACAACTGTCTAAAAAGTCCAAAAGGCAGGTGTCCAAGGCGCTCATGCCAACGTAGAATCAACTGAAGGGTGTCCTCTTCCCTGCCACCAAGTCCTGCATAACACAGCGATCAACATAAAAGATAAGTTCGCAATTCAACTCTTTCGTGATCTTGCTAACCGACAAAAGGTTCAAGGGAAGATGGGGAACATGTAGAGCATTGTGGACTAAAAATTTGTGCAAAAGTGAGAGACTCCCTTTCCCAGCCACAGAGATAGATGAACCATCAGCAAGAGAAACACATTCTTTTCTTGACGAAAGTTTATACCCATAGAAGACCTTAGGATCATCGGTCATGTGGTGAGTAGCGCCACTGTCGATGATCCACTCTCCCATATGGGAATCCGCCATCACGTCGATAGAACACCCAAAGTTCTTTTGGAACGAAAAAAAAAACATGCACCAACGCCCAAATCAAAGCTGATAACAATGCCAAGAGGACTAGCACAAAAGCCCAGCAAGAGTCTCAGGGGCTGTAACACTCGGCGACAGCAGCGGCGGCGGCGGCAGCGTCAGCGGTGGCGGCAGTAGCAGCGGCGGCAGCAGCAGCGAGTGAGGGAAAGATCAAGACTGGAACTTCATGGCCGCCAAAAATTTCCCAAACTCGTTGGCTCTGATACCATGTAGAAATAATAGACCCACAAGAACCAAAGATCGAACACAGATGTAACGTGGAAAACCCTCAACTAGAGGGAAAAAACCACGCGTGAAGAGGTCTGGTGCCCACTAGCCACCAGACACTCTCTCTCTTAGAAACTTCATTAACTTACAAGATTAGGGTTTACAATGGTATAAGTATGCCCCAACCAGGACATACTGGATCGGGTCCAAACCCAGACCCATACATCAAAATCCATCAACAATAGCAATAATAAGTCTATTATTTTGTAAAACATGTTTTTTGTGAAGAACATATTATTCTTGATTTTTACTTATTTTTTTATGAATTTTTCGAATTCTTTTCCTATTTTTTCTGATTTATTTAAAAAAAAAAAGATATGGTTACGATATTTTACGATACGACGTATCTTAGAGCCAGACCGATACGGCTTACGATACGCTTTTGACAACATTGATTAAAAGCGTTAAAATGGTTTAAAACGTGAAAATGTAAAAAAAGGTTAACATTAAAATCAGACAGAATTGGACTCAGTCAACTCTGACCGAGTCTAAAAAAGGTTGAAAATGACCTTGGGTGCATTGGCTGTACCCGGTACGGTCAACGCATCACCCCTGCCGCACCCACGGGCATACCGGTACCGTACCCGTATGTGACATAGCTAGCGAACAATATTGTAAAAAACTGCAAGAAAATGGAAAAACCTGATATATACTAATAATTAGATAGTAACAAGCATAAAGCGCAACTTAAACATTTCTTCTAACTACAAGTTACATTACAAAGCAATGGACTCAACTACAGAAATATATAAACTAAGAATTTATAGTATAAATTGTAGAAAAACATAACAGGAAATAAGATAGAACACAACCACACCATATCTAGATCCTGAAAATGCTGTAAGGACAGTCTACACACTTGACTGAAACTCATCTAATAATATTTATCTAAAAACTGGTTTAATCTAAAGATAACTATTTAATATAACTATGAAAACAAGATTTGAACTAAAATTATAGTTAATCTACTGCAAAGGAAAATAAATGCCAAATGCTGCTGAATGCAGCCAACAGCCTCATGGGACAACTTGTGAGCTGCTGGCCACAAAAACACCTAGAAACTACTAGCTAAAACAGTAACAAATCAATAAAAACTGCACATAATTATCTAATTGATGTTAATGAACAACTAACCACAAGAATTAGGAACTAGAAAAGCATTAGACCACTACAAATGCAGTTCTAGATTGTTAGAGCAGGAAATAGCTAAAAACCGAACTTAAGCTGCTGGAAAACAAGAAGACTTACAGCTATACGATGAAAAATTAGCAAATCTACCTAAGAAACTCTGGTATTCAACTATCCTAGATGAAAACGTCCAAGATGAATACACAGTTCTAGAATGATACTGCAGGGAATGGTTGAACCACAACTGCGAACGGAACATGAATTGCTGAAAACTATGTCGCATAGGTGCAGGTGTGGTGCAGGTGCCGGAGCGACACAACTCAAAAAATTTAGCTGTGGCGAGGGTATTTGTTATTATTTATTATTATAATATATATGTATATAATATATATATGACCAAAATTTTCTATAAACCACAAAATTATCAAAATGCTAATCAAGTAATACTGTAATCTGTAATACTTGTGAGGCTGAGCGACAATGGATGCGGTGAGCATCAACCATCTTCCTCCTCAGCCCTTCAGCCCTTCTACTCACTGGCCCCCCATTCCCCATTACACACAGTCACGATGCACGCCATGGTTAAAGAGGAAATGCTAAACAGGTAAAAAGAACATAAACAAGTAAAACTGTAAAACAGTAAAAGTCGCTGCAGGCTGCAGCAAAAAAAATAGTGATTTAATCATTTTAATGTTCAAAAATTAAAACAGAACAGTTAAAACAGAAAAAATGGCATTATATCAGGCTTAGCAGCACCCATAAGCATTGAGTGGCTGTCTGGCTGAGTCTTGACGACAGAAACCAAAAATAGAAACAGAAAACAAATAAAAACAGTCAATGAAACACACTTATTCAGACGGCAGAGACCAAACTAAGAAGCACTGTTAAAAATTTTAAACTAACATCTAATGAAAAAACGAACAAACGCAAAAACAAAATCAATAGGACGCACAATAGATTAATAAAACATAGAAAGGGACTGTAAGATGGGATTTGAAGAACCAGGGAAAGCTGCTGGAAAAAATGTGGTAAGCTCTGCTGCCGGAGGAACAACGCCCCTGCTGACCCTTTGGTTCTAGTCACTGCCGGAGGAACAATCTATGTAGCCGTCCGTCGAAAACGCAGGTATTGGTCACCGGTTGCTTCAATGCAAGAGGGAGAAGACGGGAAGGGCTGCTGCGGGAGGAAGAAGCTCTGCCGCAGGAAGGGGCATGATTGTGCCCTAAATCGCTTTTAAAGAAATAAAAAATAAAAAAAATAAAAAATGGAGAAAAAGGTCCATAACGCGGTTTGACCGCACCCCACTCGTGTCAAATGCGAGTTGGGTGCACGTCCAAAAATGACAAAAATGGTTGGGTACGGTCAGCCGCACCCGACTCTCCTTGACTGAGGTTGGGTGCAAATCTGGGTCGCATCCACACCTGCACCCGCATCGTGTCGATGCTGGTACGTCAGCAAAAATGAAGCCTCCTTGTGACTTAGGCTGAAAATTTTAAGATATTAGCTCCACACGATAAAAAAAGTAACAAAAAAAATTCACACCAGTACAAGCTGACCGACCAAACTAAGATATACATGCTTAAATCAGTAAAACATCAAACACACACATGATTTAGATGACCCAACAGAGAAACTCATCTAGGAACAAAGGTATATTGCTAGAAACACGAAGCTTCTACCACAAGGACACATGCAAAACACGCAAAGTTTTGCCATAAATTGAAAGAAATCATTAGTACCTACCAGAAAAAGGTTTAGTCTCCTTGAATCCCTGATTTGCAGCAACACCTATCTCTAGAATCCTCCTTTGGGCTCTATTTTTGCACCCACCAAGCTTGGCTTCGAGTTATTAGAGAACAAAGACAAGGAAAGAAGAAGGTCATGGTGGAATGGAAGCTTCTGCCCAAAGTGGCATCACCTTGTAGCTGGGTAGCGGAATGAAAGCTTCTTTGTTTTAGCTATGATTTCAATCAAATTTGAACTGCGACTCCTTGAGCGCTACTCAAGTACAAACATGGGGATTAAAACATTAAATCACATCAAAATTGCATGAAAATAATATTAAAAATCAAGGCATTTTCATGCATTATCACTGCATTCATGGAGGGCTTCTGTTTCACCATTCCTGGTTTCCATCCACTTCCTAAAATTGACTACTACGTAGAATGCAATAAGTTCATCTTCCTTTCCTAGAGTTGCTAAGAACAATTGAAAGTCCATAGAAAAGTTATCGTAACTTACTATGCAATTGGATGATGGGGACAGGTAGACTATATGACATCATATGAATGTGAGGAGTTGGGAGGTGGAATTATTTATTGAGTAGGATCTATTGAATATGCGGTCTCTCTTCTGCCATTCTGGTGATGTTTTGATGCCTTGTTGGCTACCAACTCCTCAACTACTTGAGTATGTTTTTGCTGTTGATGCAACTTGGATGACTAAGGAATGGTTTTGTACTCAACCATGGATGATAGACCTCAATAGCTGGTGGTGATGCATGGCTCACATTGAGGCAGTGATAGAAAACAATTAATAAAAAATGACATTTTGTTACATTTTTATTGATTTGCTTACTGTTTATATCCTTTAACCTCATCCACAAAGCCCACAAAACTGCCTCTTTAGTCTTTAGAGCTCTGTCCTTAAATTTATGACTCACAACCCTATCAATGTGACATAACAAGCACTTTCAAAAGCATGCAAGACATAATAATTAGGATGAATACCAATGAGTGTATTACGTGTAGATTTACATAACCATTGTCACAGAAAATGTGCGTTTTTTTTTTTAAAAACGAGTATACTACCCGAAAAATAAGTCAGCCGTATAAAACGGCAATTTTTTAAAAAACGCCAGAAAAAAATAAACGTGAAAATAATATGCATTTTTTTCACTTTTTTATATTTTATATTTTTTTGTAATTTTCAAGATTTATTAAATGTTTTATTTTTTTAAAAAAATTTGCCATGATTTTCCTGATATATTCTTGAGATATACAACTTTTCCGTATTATACCCAAGAAATTCATCGCCGTATAATACTCGTACACGATCTATGTAACAATGAATTTATCTTGAAGACTTCAACAATTGGCATAAGCAACCTGCTTATCACATATATTGCAGTATGAAATGCTTGTGTCCATAAGGGAGGGAGGCTGCTACGATGCATCCTACTCATCACACTATCAATATACTTTTGTAGTTTTGTTCGACATTCTTATTTGATTGAGGTGTGTTAGGATAGCGAACCCTTCTTCCTATTCAATTATGGTGTGTGCATACTTCAGACCCAAAAACAAAATTCAGCAAGAAATGGAATCATGCAACATGAAGCTGAATCTTCATTAACTTTAATCTGCTATTGTATAGAGCAGCAACTCACTTACAAAGTTACAAACCAAAGAGCAAAAGTAAAAGTCCGTCTAGTAGGGAACGGAACCCTACTTTAAGGCGTGCTACTAAGGCAGTAGTACAAAACTGTTCTCACTTACAAAGGCTAAAATAGTAGATAAATTTAAACATTTTATAATAGAGTGGACAGAAATAGCCTTTGACTGTCAGAGTTGAAGAGTTCAATGTGATATCCTTTGGATTCTAAAAAAGTTTAAACCATTAGAATTCATGGTCTTTAAGAAAGCACAATTGTTTCCTCCTTGGAGCGCCTATAAAATGATTGATGCCGACAGGATTTGTGCGGCTGGAAGTTTTGTGGCAGAGATGTTACAGCTGTGGACACCTGCCTGTGCAAGAAAATGTTGTGTCCTAATACTAGTAATTAGTTAGCTATTTGTCAAGAAAAATTTTAACTCAGATTGTATAATGCGATTTCACACCTTGGGCACAATGAAAATATTCTGTGTGATCTTTTGGGTATCTCAAGTCCTCAACTCATAGGTATTCAGACACTTTTTACGGTTTTGCTCTGTGAGCCATATGTCTGGCATCTTGCAGCTTATCTTTTAAGTTTTGACACATAGCGGCAATTAAATCTGCACAAGGTTTTTGAAATCTGAACTATATACAGGTTCTTGGCTGGTCCATGTGGTTTTCTGAATATTTGTTCCTTGAGAGAAGCTGGGCAAAGGATGAGAACACATTGAAGGTATGCATGCCACTTATCATATATATGGGCATCCAGGAAAAATGGCTGTGAGTTCCGATGCACTGCTGTCAAAATTCATGCTTTATAATTTGATGTTGCAGTTTGGCCTACAGCGACTGAAGGACTTTCCTCGCCCTTTTTGGTTGGCACTTTTTGTTGAGGGAACACGATTCACTCAGGCAAAGCTTGTAGCAGCTCAGGAGTATGCTGAAGCAACCGGATTGCCTGTTCCTAGAAATGTTTTGATTCCTCGCACAAAAGTGAGTTTGTGCAACAATTGTATATGGTCTCAGATAGTTGCCATAATGTTGTCTTTGATGAAGTACCTTATGGATTTCTGAAGTACATATGCTAGCTATTTTATTGTTATTGTTTTCTGTAAGGGGATAAATTGTTCGTGGATTTTGAAGCAAAACTATGAACCTCCATGTCAATTTTGTGAAAATATTACTGAACTATAACCTTTAGAAAATTTTTTAGTTGAAGGATTCAATTTATGTATGGCCTGTAGAGCCTTTTGTTCTATGTTTCAGCTAATCAAATCTGTTCTGTTACATGGAGGTCCGCTTATTGGACCTGAGAGTTTGCCTATATTTTCTTACCATTCCTTTTTTGTACTTTGGTATAAAAATAAAGTTGGCTGCAAAAATTGTCTGTGAGGATATGATAGAGATAAATGTAGTTTCCAACTTTTCGAGGTCAACAATGACCCTGAGACTTCAAATTCAGATCAGGTTAATTGGAAGAACAATCAGAGCCATGCCTGTGATAATTGTGATGTTATTTAACTATCTTTGGTACTTAGCACCATAACCAACTATTTGGAACAAAAGATCCACTTAAGTTTTGTTTCTGGGCTGTGATTTAAAAATTTTATATGGCATTTGGCTATCTGTCTTATAATTTCATGTCTGGTTTCATTGCATTATCTGTGTGGTTCATTGGAATGTAGTATTCAGTCATTAGCAGTCACAACTTCATTTAGTGGTCATCATACATTAAACACAAAATTCTGTATTTGAGCACAATATATTGATGGTATTGCCATTTTTTCTAGTCTCTACTTCTAACATGATTTTGGTATCACATTTTGCAGTGTCAATTATTTGTCATGATTTTTGTTTGCAAGACATGGAGGAATTTAGACTGATGTTTCATTGAAAAGATGAATAGTAGAAGAAATGCATTTTTACTTTCCACCTAGGTTGGTGGTTTATGCTTACAAGTAAAGTCTGAAATTTGA
This sequence comes from Nymphaea thermarum, assembly GCA_011799765.1. Lineage (NCBI taxonomy): Eukaryota > Viridiplantae > Streptophyta > Magnoliopsida > Nymphaeales > Nymphaeaceae > Nymphaea > Nymphaea thermarum. Next base: position 106,039 of record JAANDH010000926.1, read on the forward strand.
TTAAAATTACTGTTAAAAACATATACTACCTAGAAATCTGATTGGTTTACTACTTGACTTGGAGAATCCTTGCACATTATTTGGAAGTCATTGCTATCCTAACAATTTTCTGATATGAGAAATATTTACATATTTTTTTTTTTTGTACATTTCATCTTTTCACTAGTATCCTTTTCTCCTTTTTTCTGAACATTTCCATGTTTATTGCATTCATAGCCACAGAAAACAGGTTTTTTAAAAGAAAACATGTTAAGAACATTAAAAACAGGTCAGCCAAAAAAGGGGGAAAAACACTTTTTTTTTTTGAAAAACAAAAGCCAAAAATAAAAAAAGTGCTTTTTTTGTGTTTTTTCATTTTTTTTTCGTTTTTCACGTTTTTTACTGCTTTTAATTACCAGATTTTTATTTTCACATTTTTTGCATTTTATTCTTAAGATTTTGAACACCTTTATCTTTCTCGGTGAAAGATTAATTGTTTAAAATTTGCTGAATTTTTCCCAAAAGCCAAGTTTCCCGTTTTAAACCCAAGAAAAAACCTTGCCATTTAGAACCCCGAAAATGATATTTGTGGCTATGGTGCATCTTATAGCCCTGTCTTATGCGCTATGTAGCACAAACTCTTCAAGGAGGTTGTCACACCCATCTCGTGCCTGCACTGGGTGCTGGTGCTTCTCTTACTCACTGAATTTGATTTTCAACTATGATGAGTTTACACCAACTTTGTACACTAGGATTAACTTTATTTTGAGCCTGCTGTTGTTACTTCTTGCTTTGCTATGTAAAATTTCTAAATTTTGTTTTTCTATTAGGTGCTGAGTTTTTACTGTCTATGCTTCGACCTTGAATGCCCTACTTTTCTTTTTTCTTAGTTGATAAATGATGGAGAGCCTGCTTTTCTATCAAAGCGAAAATTAAGAACTATCATGGAATTGTCGGTGTCTAGAATGTCAGGCAATTACCTTTCATGCTTATGGAAGTGTTCATGACACAGGGTTCTTGTTCCTAAATCTGATGGGTGCATATCATTCTTGTTATCTATATAACACATCCTGTTATTGTTGTGTACTGATAGAAAACTTTCTGATGTTACACTTATAATTTTTCACTTTCATCTTAGGCAACTGTTTGTTCAATGCAGGGATTTGTTTCAGCTGTAGCCACCATGCGCTCATTTGTTCCAGCCATCTATGATGTAACTATTGCTATTCCAAAAGATCATCCATCCCCTACTATGCTGAGCATTCTGAAGGGCAAATCTTCTGTTGTAAGCATCAAAGAATAGCTTAAAGCCTGAAACTATTGGCTCATCTACGTGTTAGATTTCTGCATAATGTTTTGCTTTAAAAACTTACACAAACACACACACACACACACACAAACAGTTCCATTTTATGACTGGTTCATTTTGTGACTGGCTTTTCCAACCCTTCTTCTGTATCTCTCTTTCACGTGCTTTTTCTTTCCTCCTCTCTTTCATTTTTCTTTTTCATAACCATCCTCTCCACCCTAGGATTGGCAGATTCTGGTGAAAAGGGACATGAAAATGCAGGCCCATTTTGGTTGTGTTTTTTAACTGGTTTTACTCATTTCCCATCTGCATAACATACACAGACACACACATGCACACACACTTATGTATATATAAATTTTTTGTATGTACGTATGTACATATACTTGTACACACTTATGTTATTTAATGAATACATAGTGCCGTCTACTTTTTGCTGCACAGTTTCTGTTGCCCTGTTTCTTTTTCATGTGTTCTTTAAGTTCTTATTTTCCTTTTTGTTTATTTCATCTCAGCCATAAAATGGTTGCTGGAGCTAGCTGTTGGGACTAGCTCAACAGCTATTTCAGTCTGCTGCTGTATATATAGAGGCTGCCCCTCTTATAATTTTAGTTTAAGATTTCTGTGACTTCTCTTTAATGAAATCCAGTATTGTTTCTTGAATGTGTTGCTGTTAGAGAGCTTGGTGGTTTAGCCTTGATAAAATATTGATTCTTGAGAGCCATCTGTTTACTTCCTATTTGTGAGGAATTTAGTTGCTGTTGTCACCATTTCATTACATGCAGAATCAGCCCAAATGTCATGTGATGTCTTGCTTGTGCCTTAAGTAATGTGCTGTTGTTGATTGTTCGTCCTTGTGTGGCATGTGAAGGCAGTGTTGGGGATATTTGTTGCTGTGATTCTCCTGAGCTCTGCTTTCTTCTCGGGTCCTTCAAGTAAATTTCTTTTTTCTGTTCGTATTAGAAGAAAAGTTTTTTGCCACTATCTTTTCCCCAAAGTTTCCGTCTACCATGTTACATGGTCTTTTATGATAGAACACCATATTGGTGGAAGGACTTTGGAGTTTCATTGACAGAACTGAAAAAGAATGCAAAGGGATTCTTGTGAAAGAAGTTGCAGGCAGCAATAGAGCTTTTGGGAAAAATTTATTAGTGGCTATTAAAAGAAATGGGATACTTGAGAAGCTGGACACTACAAAACTATGCTATGCCTTCAAAGTTCAAATAGTCTAGATACGCCAATTAATGTAAATCTTGCTAAGTTAACCCACGAAACAAGGGTTCATCTTAAAAAGACCCATACCATGGATTGTTGGCCACAAATGTAATCTCATACAAAGAATTATGCAATTAGGAGATAAAACTACTGGGGAATATCTTGTTCTTCTCAGTTCTCACTCAACTTAGGGATAAGCTCAAAGTGGCAAGACCTTCTAGATACTGGTTTTCGTAATCAACAATTAGAAGAAGAAGGTTTTTCCATGTTCATGATTTGGCCAACCAATTAGAAGAAGTAGGTTTTTTCATGTTCAGGATTGGCCTCAGATGAATCTTATATAGTTAGGCCATTTCTCAGAGCATGTTCTTTCAATTCAAGTGACCCTTGTTGGAGTATTTATGGAGAATAGGATCTCCTTTGCTAGAGCTAAGAATTATTGTCCTTGATGCATCAAGGCCTGGTTCAAATGTTAAAGCATATAGATTCCTCTCTTTAACAATATTGTGATTCATTAAAAAGAATTACTTGTTAATTGTTATCGTTGTGGAGAAGCGGGATATGTTAAACTTAAATGTCCTAAACATAGAAGAAAGGAACCTTAAAACATTCAGAGTTCCTGTTGCCGAACCTCAAGAAGATGCAAAGAAAAAGGAATAATAATTGTGGCCTTGTCTCTTATGCAACTCATGGAGGCTCTTCAATCTCTCATCAAGGGCAACCCATTTATACCAAGAGCCATCTCTATACATTCTCCATAGGATATATCCACTTGCCTTTAAATTGCAAGCTTCTTTTATGAGAAATCTCTTTCAAGATGTTATAAAAGCCTTGTTGTATCTTTTGTTTTTAATGGCCAATTGCACATGCCTTAGAAGTTCTAAGGCATGTCATAGAAGTAAAAGTTATGGAATTTTGGAGAGACTTTAACATTGAAACTTCTAAAGTTCTCGGTATGTTTTGAATTTGAATCTTAATTTCTTATTTGTTACTCAAATTGCTGACTATGGTGTAGTATTCTCATCAAAGGATTGCTTTATAGAGGATCACTAACCTAAAAAGTTTAGTGGGGAAGACTCTAGAATATGAGATCTATATCATATGGATTTTTTTTTACCTTTCAAAGTCTTCATTTTGTAATTTGGCAGAAAATTGATTCGAGCCTTTGGCACCAAAGCTTAGGACATTATAGCATTGGTAAATTGTCGTGTTCCTTTCCTGTGAGAATTTTGTGAAGGCAATTTTACTTGTAAGGATTGTATCTTGAGGAAAATGAAATGTTGCTTTTTCCAATGGAAGGTTTGTGCCAAGCGACTCTTTGAACTTGTGCATTCCAAATGATAAAATTGTTGAGAGACCAAAGGTTCCTTAGATTAAAAAATAAGATTGATGATGGAGAGTTGCTGACAATTTGACTGTATGAGGCAATTAAATGGTTCTCTATTATATTTTTTTTTTATTTCTAGCCTGGACATTGCTCATGTGGTTCACATCATCAATTAATTTTTGTTGTAATTTTTTCATGATTTTTCGTTTATGTTTTTTTCATTCTTTTTTTTAATTTTTTTCAAATTTTGTTTCATTATTCCTCTTGTTTTAGATACTTAATATGACCTCCTAGATGCAGTATGGTGTTCATCACTTTGTCATTTTTATCATTTTTAACTAAATATTTTTTATATTTTCTTATTATTTTCCCATTTATTTTATTTTCTCCTAATGTTTTAGTTTTTTTTTTTTTTTTAAGTCTTTGAGATTTTCCCTTAACAAAATACTGAAAAACATCTTTGCCAAAAAATCCTGGAGAAAAACCTTGCCCATAAAAATCTGAGAATGATCTTTGTGCTATGGTTCTAAGTAGCATGGCTACAAGACTTTCTCTGATGTACGTGTTGATTCAACATTTGTTTTGATACGAGTATGTCGGGGTAAGTGGGTACATTTTTGGATCTATTCTAGGTCAGACCTGCCAAAATGATAACCTTTTAAGCTTTGTCTTTCAAAAATCCAGCTGTCCGATTTCAAAAAATAAAGACGCTGTGAATACTGCTGAAAAAACTGCCCCTGAATGGCTGACGAGTGACGAGCGCTCCTTAGAGACCAATATTTTAAAAACTGCTTGGGAGTGGAGGAGGGAGTGGTGGGAAGCATTTCAATCCTTTTAAACCCTTCTTCTATTTTTCTTCAGTCTTTTCTAATGCTCATCAATTTTTCCTATTTAACAAAAATAAGGTCAAATGTTAGAAACTTGCAAATCCATCTGATGTATTACAAAGGTAGCCTTTATTTAATTAACTCATACTACATACTTGTTTCCTATTGTTAAAACACCCCACTGTACTCCTGTATGCATGGTTTTATAAAATTCCTGTGTCTGAACCTGTACCATGTGACACTGGCCGAATATTTGTTCATTTGCTACAATTTCTATGTCAATGACCATGTATTGTTTCACATTAAGAAGCTATATGAGGTTTGATATTCAGTTTTATGGGTTTGAGCTCTGAAGATAAGCTCTCATATCACTTCACATCTATTGGGTTGATAAAACATGTACACATTGCCTTATTGTCTTTGTTTTTCTCCATTGTATTTCTCCATCTTGTATTAAAAAAAAAAAATTGCTTTGAGATGTAGAAAATTGATATGATATGCAATGCACATCCATTTTTTGCAGTTCCTTTTTCTTGGTAATAATTTTGTATAATTTAATTTCCTCAGTGGTAATGCAGTGGCATCACTAATGTGGTTTTTGTGCATATAATTGGCATGTTTCCATCCAATTGTAGCATTTTCAATAGTTACACATATATCTAATTTCCAACTACCATGCAAGTACAAAAGAAATGCTCCTAATAAAAGGGGAATACTTAATTTCTGAATATTCTTCTCTAAAAATTCTAGTTCATATGATTTTCTATAGGTTTTAGTAGGTGTTGACGGGTCTTCTATTGTATGGGTCTGGATCCAGTCCAGATCCGGTCTACCCTAAGGACTACTTAAGTCCTTGTAAACCCTAATCTCTTTGTGTTGTGTGAATGAAATTTTGAAGAGAGAGAGTGTCTGACTGCTAGTGGGCGTCAGACCTCCTCACCCGTGGTTTTTCTTCCCTCGTGTTGAGGGTTTTCCACGTTACACCTACTGTCTTGCATACTTTATTTCTTCATGCCCAGAGCCGTCGAACTTGGAGAATTTTTTTTTACTAGGGTTGTGAAGTTCCAACCCTTACAGCACATTTTTGGTCGTCTGTTTACCTTTGTTCGTGTTGGAGGAGGGATTGCCCAACACTGTTCATAGCCCGACGGAGTCCTTCCCAAGCCCGGCACTGTTCATCGCCCGACGGAGGACTTCCACAATCGACACTGTTCACTGTTCATCGCACGTGCTCCCGCCTCGTTCGTCGCCCGTGCCCAACGCACCACCTAGCGCCACCCGACGCCTGAGGCTCCTCCGGCTCTGGTGATCCTACCCAGCGCCGCCTGAGGCTCCGTCCGGCTCCGGCGATCCTACCCAGCGCCGCCTGAGGCTCTGTCTGGCTCCGGCGACGCTGCTTTGGTTTCTTTCCGACGCTGACTCACTACGTCTTCCTCTGCTCTGCTCTATCCA
>JAANDH010000927.1:8734-103101 GCA_011799765.1 Nymphaea thermarum
CCAAGTCCTGCAGAAAACACCGATCAGCAGAGAAGATTAGATTGCAATTGAGTTCTTTGGTAATACTGCTGACAGATAACAGATTCACAGGAATATTGGGAACATGAAGAGCATTCTGAAGAAGATATTTATTCAACAGGGACAAACTCCCTTTTCCAGCCACAGAAATAGAGGACCCATCGGCCATAGACACGCGTTGTTGCCCGGAAGACAATTTGTATTCTTGAAACAACTTAGGATTCCCGGTCATATGATGCGTAGCTCCGCTATCAACAATCCAATCACCGACCTTGGAAGTCATCTTTTCAGTCATCACGGTCACCAACGGGCAGAAAAATCCTTGGATAGAATTACAAGAACGAGAGAAAAATCAAGTTCTATTTAAAAAAGGAACGATAAAGAGAGAGGTAGTATCGTCACCGGATGCCCAATCAACCCCAAGAGTGTACACAAAGTCGATTGGGGGAAACAATCGTCGATATCGCTCGATGGAAGCGATTCCTACTCTCTCTTGGGCTGCAGTCTCCCACGGGTAGAGGTTGCACCACACGTTCTCCTTGCTGGAATCACGATGCAAGAGGCAAAGCCAACAAGAATCAGGGTATAGAAGTGAATAGAAAATCAACTTCGATATGAGGAAAGCCTTCACCCGTAAGACCAATTTAACCCCGGTCTTTTGTAAGGAAAAAGAGGGGGGATGCAATCGCCGGAGCGCCGGCGGACGTTGAGGCAATCCTCAAGTTACGCTCCTCTCCTCCTTTATGTCCTCAACCAAGTCACGGACCAGTCACCTCTCCTTGCACGGTGGGCGCCAAAGAAAAATTGAATCAAAGATCAACCAAGCAAGATATTGTAGGTAAGAGGCGGATGCACTTCACCGGATTTGCAAAAAACCCCTAGGAAGTGACGTGAATAGAGGGAGGCACGCCTAGGAAGCGCCTAAGCACGCATATCTCCCTTCTTCTCCGGGAAGCAAGACAACGACACCGGCAGCAGCGGCGACGGCGGCAGCGGCGACCGTGGGGGCGGCCGAAGGAACACACCAGCAACAGCGGAACAGGACGGCGCAGAAGATTTCCACAGCGGCGGCGCAGGGCAGCCGTAAACTGAGAAGACGATGGCGCAGATCCCGAGGCGATGGCACGGATCTCAAGGCGGCGGCACGCACGGTAACAGAATGGCAGCACGGATGGGCTGCAAACGAAAGACGGACGCCGGAACTTCAACGGCGTTGAGCGACGGCAACTTCCACAATGAACGATCCACGAAAAACGCTCTTCTCCAACTTTAGTGGCTCTGATACCATGTAGAAACTCAAACCACGAAGAGGAAGAAGAGAAGAGAAACACACGATGTACGTGGAAAAACCTCAAACGAGGAAAAAAACCACGGGAAGCTCTACCTAGGTGCACAACCGCAACCCTAGGAGAGAGAAAGATTCTATTTCACTTAATCCAACAATTACACATAAGTGAGAATATATAGGGGAGAGAGGAGAAGCCGCTAAGGGTACCGAGCCGTCCTCGGTACCCGCGCCCAAGAGATCCGGATCCAGATATGAATCCGGTCTCAAAACAACATATTTCAACAGTACTCAATCCAAGGGCTATGTTTATCATTTATGCATTTTCTTTTAACTTAAATATCTTTTTTATATGCGGTGTAAAAGAATATTGAAAATTTGATGTTTCAAACATTTGGAAAGGTTCTTGAAAAATCACTTGAGAATGTGAAATATTTTAGGAAAAACTAGAATTGGAAAATATTTGTAAATATCATTTGGAAAGCTTGAGAAATCATTTTGAAATCACTTTGGTGTTCTCTTAAGACTTTAAGTAGGTTTGAGAGTTTGCTCTAATTCAGCTATTACCTAGTTAGAGTTCTATTTCATCTTGTTAAGTTCTTTGGAGTGGTGCTTGTGATCATAAGTGATGTTCAATGAATGGAATACATGAATGCATTGATCTTATATTATTAGAAGAGAGTAAAACATTTTTATCACAATACTCATTTAAGGCATTCCTACCACAACATACATCTAAGATTTTTGTAATAAATATTTATTAATCGAAGAGAAAAGTTTTTTGAAAATGGAATGATGTTATAGACCCTCAAGCATGATTTCAATATTGGGTCATTACTTGATTTTTGGTCTTAGTGAAGTCGGCAAATTAAAATCTTAAATGATAAAAGAAAATATTGAAAGAATGGAAAAGATGAAAGACTTGATCCCAAGAGAGATATAGAGAAAGAGAGATATAGAGAAAGAGATCTTGAAAATCATAAAATAAAATATTTAAAAAGAAGAGAGATACGTATTCATATATATATATATATATATATATATATATATATATATATGAAACCTTGTAAAAATGAGGTTTAAATCAAATAGAGAAGAGAAGATCATTTTAGAAGGAGAGAGTGATTTAAAAATGTAATACATACATATATTTATATATATGTATATAAGAATTTGTGAAATGATATGTTAAATCATAAAGAGAGATGACAAAAAGAAATAATCATGTGCACATATACATATACAACATGTATATACGTACATGTCTTCATGATAATTTAAATAAAAAAATAAATTAAAAATAGCCGACTTCAACTTTTGATATAGGTCGGAGGGAAACTTGGGCTCATGCAAGAGCCTAATTTAAATATCCAAAGCCACATTAGAGAGAGCATTTGATTTTGAAAATCTTTTGAAAAATATGATTTCAAATATTTTGATGTGTGAATATAAAATCACAACTTCACAACTATTACAAGAAAATTGATTTCTCCCACCATTGGGTATGAAAGAAAATCAAAAAAATACATTAAGTGGAGAATGACAAAGCACTCATTGGGGTTCTTAGTTGGATGATTAAGAAATAAACTAAGCGCAAAAATGACATGAAAATGCACTTTAACATGTACAAATTCGTGAAGGGCTTTCCCGGGATAGACAAATCCCAACCTCAAAAATCAACACAAGAATAAAAAAATCTCAACCCAAGCACTCATTCTCACCATACATTTGCTCATTGATTAAAGGAAGATTAGAATATCATGCATGAGTCTCATTTCAAAATATGAATAATGAATAAAGACAAAATAGGAAGTATATTTTTAGAGATAAATGAAGAAATTGAATTTATTCCATCTTGCTCATACTCCCGGTGCACTCAAGAGTAGCTCTTGATTCCGGAGAGGAAATCATTTCAACTTTCTTGCACGGCCATGGAGAGGTGGCAAGAGGAAAAGAAAATAGAAATGGAGGAATATTACATACCTCGAATGTGATTGATATTGGAAATGAGCCCTCTTTTGAATTATCTTGGACTTACCTTGAATGAGGCTCCAAGATGTTGAACATGAAGCCTCCAAGAGATCTTCGTGCTCCCTTGAAGAGTTGTTGCTTGATGAAGCTTGCTCCAAGTTGAAGAATGAGAGGAAATGAGAATGAAGAGGAAGAGGGAAATGGAGGAAGAGAGTTAAGAAAAAACTGAATTCTCAAGTAAAATTTGCTAGAATCTCTCCTAAGGCTCACTCCTTGTTCAGGGGTAGGGGGGGGGGGGAATGGGGGTATTTATGGAGAGTTTTGGGAGCCAAAATTCAAAATTCAAATTTTTTCATACGAATTTTGAATTCTTTTGAAAAAGAAATGGTTTGAAAATGGGTATGATTGGCCATTAAGCCTAAAAAATTCATTTTTGAGCTGTAGAGAGGACAAATGCCCCCCTCAAAACGTCTCAAAAATGCCCTTAACGGCTCGTTTTTTTGAAAAAAGATAAACCTACGCGTGCGAAGGGTCGCTGTCGTGAAATGCGTGGTCGGGCGACGCATGCCTATGCACGCAACAGCGTTGTCGCGCTCGAGCGCCACGACTCGAGAGTGAGCACGCACAGCGGTTGCACGTGCAAGCTTTTTCATTCTTCTTTTTTTACTTTAAATCAAATCAAATAAAATCTAATATTATAAAAATGCTATTTGTATAGAAATTATAAATGTTTTTTATTTAAAATGTAAAAAAAGGTTTCTTTGTTGAAAATGGGTGGCCAACTCCGTTTCGAGTCACTCCGGACTCGTCTCAAATCCAATTTTGGTTCAGTCGTTTGCCAACACATTCTTGCACTTGATAAAGGTTTGAAAACATGTTTTGGCATGAGAATGAGATCTTAAAACAAAGGGAAAGTCAGCGCACGCGCAACACTCACATTTTGTCATTTTGAATTCAATTTTGAATTCTAGGTTTGAAATACTTGATTTGGATCTAAACTTCGGTTTAAAATTCATTGCAGAAATAATGGACCCAAAATTTTAATAGCCCCCTTTTTTGAAAAATTTGGGGTATTAACATTGCCTTTAATGGTCATGTTATTTAAGGCTCTAGAATTTAGACAAACCCTCTCAGAGTTGCCATTTTTCTTACTAGTAGGACATGATAAGGAAAAGGCTAGAAAAAGGTTGGATAATGTTACTTACCACTTTTACAAGTAGTTTAGCCTCTGTTTTTAATGTCAGCATATCTATGAGATAAAGGTTCATGTTGTGCTCTCTCCTAAAGAGATAAGGTGAACATGGGTTCTTTCAAGGTAGGCTTATGGGTTTAGTAAAGATTTGGAAAAACTCCTCTAGAGTAACTTGCATTGTGAGTGAACGACCTTCTATAATTATAGGTTATCTATGTATCATAATGTGAACCACATGCAACTTCTACTGTTCTACATCTACAAACTAAAGTTTAATGCTTGTTTGTGCTCTGCATACAATTTTGAAAACTAGGGCTCTAAACAAGTCATCTTGCTATCAACCAAAAATCTCACTAATATCTTCTTAAAATCCAAAGTGACTTGCCCTAATATTGTGTCTCAATGCATTACCTAAGTGACATCAACCCCGTGAAAAGGTAAAATGTGCAAGTCAAACTTAAAGTTGGCTTCTTACTGTTATAGTTCAAAATTTTTATATATGCAATGGCACTAGAGTTTGGTGTCATTGCCAACAATGATTTCAAAGGTAATTTGTTCCTTAAAACATAGCATATATATTTACCTCTTCATTTATAAAATTGTAGGTTGACTAGTGTTTACCACAAAATCTACTTCTTTGGTCTCTATTTTGCCCTTAACCTTTATAGATTTGGTGATATTCTTCTCAATTGGGGTATGATATAGGTGACTTCTATGTATCTCACTTTCTTCAAACTCTTTGTTCTATTTCTCTTTTTTCTCCAAAGGTTGACCTTTTTTGTTCTGATTATCTTAAACTAGGAATACCATAAGATTCTTACATATGTAGCATTAAATCCTTTTTTGTCATTATTGTAGCAAAAGCTTGTTTTGTCTTTCCTCTCTTTGATGCCCAGATATCTACACAATTTTGGGGATGGGAGGCTGGAAATGTCAATTTGAGATTAGTTTCATCTCAAATTTAAATTGGTGGTGGTCCAAAGGAGCTGGGCTTAGCATGGTATGGTTGTTTTCTATAGGCACAGAACATCCTCATTTTCTCATCTATCAGCCTAACTACTTATAATCACTATCAACAATGGTTGTTATAATGCAAGGGCTTCAATTCAAATATGTTTTGAATTCCACCTCCAAACACCTCCATCAAAGTTTTGATATCCTCTATCATTGTATTAAGGGCCTCAAACTTAATTATATATTCATAAAAACTACTATCTGCTTAAGGTTTTTTAGTTGTACCTATAATTTGTAAAGGAGAATTCTCCAAATTTCATGATAATCTCTTAGGTCATGTCTTCCCAAGAGTAAGTCTAGTTGGTTTTTTGGTACTAATGGTACTATCCCATAACTTCTCTCCCAAAACAGTGTGCACCTATAGAGATGAATTGCTCAATGGACATATTTTGGCAAACAAAATACTAATTTGCTTCACGAATCTAGCTCGCCACTTGTTTGCTATCAAACTTAGGAAAAATATAATCATCATTGACATCTGGTGTGTCATAAAAAGGAGATTATGTTACATTTCTAGGTGAGTGAGATGCATAATTAGGTGAATGCAAATAATAAGATACACTAGCCCCAATAGTTTGTTGTTTCAAAGGCAATTCTACAAGGTTCAGTCACTATTTTGACATTTGTTTCATCATGCACTCAAATTTGATATTACACAATAGTGTTCACAGCCATGTGCATGTTGTCAGCCTTAGTGCCCATTTATGAAGTGAGATTTACCATCATGCCTTGTACAATTGTGTCATTCTCCTCTATTGCATTCAACAAATCATTTACATCATTGATCTGTTTTACTTGCGTTGGAGACATTCCTATAACATGATGGTTTTGAAAGTAGTTGATGTGGAAGCTGGACAAGACATTGATTTAGATATAATAGTAGCACTTGTTATCAAGTACTTCTAGTTTTTTGTTCATAAATTCTAGTGTTTTCGTTTCATGACTTTAAATGAACTAATATTATCTAATTGTTTGCCAAATCAAAACATATTTTCTATTTTTATGATAGATGGCTCACATCTTAAAATCTAATTTGTAAGATATTTTGAAAATTTAAAACTTTTTTATATTCCAAATAAGGAAATGTATACTAAAGTTAAACTCATCTTTCCATTTCAGAATTATCCAAACTTGAGAAAGCTATTGTTTTTTAGTCAAGTTATTGTTGTTGCAGGATCAATAAACTAAGAAATTGATTGAACATGACCATAGGAAAGAAAACTTATATTATAGTGAAATTTTTGCATATTCCAAAAACTTATTATTGTAACTTTTTGTGACAAAATGTAGAAATTTGATAGCAAAGGTAGAGTGATTCTAATGTAAAAAATAGCTTTTGTATATTCATTAAATGATTTGTAGGATACAAATATTGCATGCAAAGAACATATTCTTATCAAAATGTTCAAGTTTTCTTATAAAACTAAAAAGTATAAAACACGAAAAATATTTTGAACTAGTAATTTGTGTGTAAGGGTCCAGTTTTATCATGTCAAAAGGCTGATTTTCATACCATGTTATATTCATTGATCAATATATAAGATTCTATTATATCTATTTCTTAAAACTCAAGTCTAAAGTCTTTTCACTATTTCAAAAAAAAACATTAAATTTGCAGAAGATGTTTTGATAAAGTAATGATTTTAGATCCAATTCTAAAGGGGAATATTTATTAAATTTATTTAAGCAAGTGCTTTAGGAACAATGGAATTAATCATCAAATATCTTGTCTGAAAACCTGTTGAAAAAATGAGGTGACTAAAGAAGCCATAAACATATATTTTAAACTTCAAAAGCTTTACTTTTTCAAAGAATATACAAAAAATTATTGGGTTGCAATTACTGTGGTTTTGATAATAGAACGCCTTTTTCATCCCTACAAAACTTAGAGAGTAGTTATTTTAGCCTTAACCCCTGATGTATAACAAGGAAAACTTTGCACAACCATTATTATTCATTTGTATTTTTGTCTGTATTGTTTAGTTTCATTCTTTGAAATATTTGGATTCATTGTTTCTTTATTCTTTAGAAAAAGTCCAAAACTAGAAAATGTCCAATATAACAAAAAAAATCTAAAATAAAGGTGGGCAATCAACTTAGTTTTGTCTTTCCTTTTCTATGATTTTATCCTTTAGAAGTAAACTAATCCCAACTTTATAATTAAACATAAAAAAAACAAAAAATCAAAGTTTGGGAAGAAAATTCTCTTTTATTTGTTTTTCTTGTAGAGAAAAGAAAGTTTATCAATTAGGCTTCTATATTTTTGTACTCTAATAAGCAATTGTTTTTCTCAAAATGTGAAGAAAGAAAGTTGAAGAATTGGGTTGTTTGTTTCTTTGCATTTGCAGTTTGTGATTGATCATTTTTCTACTTTGTTGTTTATTTTTATGTATTTGTTTTTTTTTTTTTTCAATTTTCTCATTTATTCTTATTATATATTTCACAAATTTGTTCTTAAAGCTTATGTTTTAATGCTTGAGGCTTATGCCTTGCCTCATGCAAGGCTCAATATTTTGGTTTGCCTCATTATATGTAAGTACTGTCTAGAATGACTCAGTATATTCTGCTAGTTTTTTGAAAGTTGTTGGATTGTTTTTATTTTTTGTCATTGAAATCGCGGATATTACCATATCTGTCATGTCAATCTTTCACTTTTCAGAAACATGCTTCTTTTATTTGATACTTTTAATGCTTGTTTGACAATGTCACATCAGAATCTCATTTTTCTTTTTGTATTTTTAAGTTGCTGCATTATGTAATCATTTACAAGTGTACATGTACTCTCTTTATTTGTCTAAAGTAAAATTAAGTTGTTCATGTTAAAATTTAAGTTCACATGTTTTATGAGTTCACCAAAAACAATGAAATACTAGAAACAACTTTCTAATTTTTCTAGTTCCCAAAACCCCTTACATTAATTTTATTTTCTCTTAGTACTCTCCCTTGAGCTAAGAGAATGAATGTTAATCATATTAGCTTGTTACAATATTTAGAGAATCCAGAGTTTTACAATGCATTCATTTATGCAATGATCAACATGAGTTGCTTGTTGTTCAAAGCATGTTGTTATATCAGCATCACCTAGATAGCCTTTTTTAGCTCAGACCATCATAATAAGAAGAAAAAAGTGGCTGCAACATATTTTTATTGGTATCATTTTTTTCTTCAACTTATCTTCACTGTTGTTATTCTTGTATTACCAATTTAGTGGATCTTTTATAAGACTGATAGCTAATTTTTTTTTCTTCCGAAGTAAAAACATACTTTAAGTTTATTGATATCAACCTTCCAATTTTCAATTTAGGAGGCTTGAAGGGTGCTTTTCAGAGGGTCCAATACCATCAGGGTTCTCTAATTTAACATCATTGTCAACTCTGTTAGTATTTCCCAACTTGTTTGCTTGCTAGATCTTTTAGTATTTATATTGTTTTACTAATTCTTCATCTTTGGGAGATGATGTAGGCTTATAAGCGACTTGTCAAATGGAACCTCCTCCTTATTGTTTATTAAAAATATGAAATCTCTAAGCACTGTGTAAGTTTTTCCGTAGATGTTCAACATGATTTTTCCATAGATGTTTAACATGCTGATTTTTGTTTTGTTTTATCTCTGAGACTTTTGTTCCTTGTTTCATACAGAGCATTGAGAAATGTCAATCTGTCTGGAAGTATTTCAACTGATATATGGAGTTATCAAGAATTGAAGCATTTGTAAGTGTACTTGAAACTTTCATTATTACTACTAGTCATTTTTTTGTCACACAAAATTCACTTTGCTATATAGGTTGTGTTTCTCTCAATTGATCTATTAATGTATGTTCCTTGTTTAAATAATGCCATATATGTATTTTTATGTTTCTTGTGTTTGGCAATACATACATATATAAATACATGCATACATAAATGCACTGTACATGCATTTGTAGATAGACACAGAGACACATGCACACACACATATGCAAAAGAAAGTGACTTGATTATGACAATCAATTAGGACAACTCAAATATATACATTCATTTCTATGCAATTTTTAGACGAGTAACTATATGAATGTCATTTGTATGATTGCATTTACAAGAATCAATGCATAAGTTGCATGATGCATAAGGAGTTTTTAGTGAAAAATATTTTAAAATTGATAACCAAGAATTTGGACAAATATTGTACTATATGATTCATATTTTTCATCAAAATTTTCCAGGAATCCATCCTTAGCAAATGATCATGATGAGCACATTGATATAAATTTCCAAAAAAATATAGGGAATTTCATATGTTCTAGCTTTCATAATCGAATATATATCTCAAGGGGCACAACATAACTGGTCAGTGGACGGTTGTAAAGATCTCATGTCGACAATTCAATTCCTACTGATAATATAGTCCTAGGCATATGAGGTGGAAAGTAGCACCAAGTTGAGGTGCACTTTCTCCACACTGAGCCCCAATACCGCCCATGACCATGGAGGTAGGAAAAGGAGGCTTCAGCTCTGTCTGGAATATTCTAACTCACCTAGGCTATATGTATGTATGTATGTATGCATCTCTATTTATTTATTTATTTACATTTCTGATACAACAAACTTAAACACTCAAGATGGTGCATAGCACTTGCAAAAAATATATTATAAAATATGGATGTTCATTTTACTTGATAAAGTTTCCTTAGGAAACTCAAGAATGTGAAAATCATGATAGTTTGCCCCTATATGCATAGGACCTTTAAGCTTCTTTCATCATATGCATGTCACAGTGCTGTGTTTTCTTCAATGATACTCACTTGCCAGATATTGAAAACCAGCTGTTGCATAAACATTTTTAAATTAGATAGAAAAAAGAAACATATAAAAGACAGGGAGCAAGAAGAACCAAGCAACATAAAGTTTTGACTTGAGAATTGGCTGATAGGCTAGCTATGCAATCTACGTCAATACATTTAAATGGATCATGAGTATAAATTTACTAGTTTAATTAATTTCATAAATTAAGTTAGACAAAGGGATTATTCAAATATAGGGAGAAATTTAAGCCTCCATGGTGTAGTGAGTCAGTAAGATCCTTCTTAATTTGGAGATGGACTGGGTGAGTTTTAATTAGCAAACACTAACCAAACACTCAGAGAGGGGGAGAGAGAGAACATTTTGTTTCAACATTATTACAATCATAATGTTATTGAAAAAACCCCATTACAAAATAACAAAATTAAACCAACTATTGAAAAACCATTAGTACAAAAGTAAAAAAATTAGAAGCACCTTGACCATAAGTAGAAAAGTCCCTCTCACTAAGCAACATGAACGCAGTGAACCAGGTACGCCTTTATTTAGTAAGGCAATATCAACATAAATACAGTGAACCAGGTACGCCTTTATTTAATAAGGCAATATCAACATAAATACAGTGAACCAGGTACTGTTTGTTGCAGCATCATATTGGGATATTAAACACCATATATGAGTCCGAAAGACACTTTACACATGAGTTGGAATCCAGCGAAAACTGCGTATGAATTAGCAAGTTCATGAGCATGGTAAATTGGGCCAACGGGAGACTGAAGCAGCATTTCAATCAGTAAGGCAAGGCAAGGGGGCTGCACCATTAGCCTGTTTGGATGGAGGAAAAACCAGTGGCAGCACAAAGAAGACTGAACCCAAGCAGGAAAAGTCCCTCACGGGACAGGGCAAGTGACTTCGGCAAGTAGAGAGCGACTAGGAACAGCGTGATGGATGGAGGCATCAGGGTGGAGTTGGAAGAAAAAAAGGGGGAGGAAAGCAAGATGTCAAACGCAGCATGAGAACCCCCAGAAGTAGTAAGACCCAGAGTAGTAAAGACCCACACGGTGGTGACCGTCGGCAACGAACGTAGGGAAAAATGGGGAAGATGATGCCAAAAGATTGGAACAGCGAAAACTCACATGAGAGGAGGCTGAATGAGAAGAAGCAACAGACCATCATAGCAGCAGAAATGGACAGAGCAAGGACCACCTGCCACCTAGAGTTCCCCCGTTCATCGATTTTGGCTCACCACAACCATTATGTGGCTCTCTCTCTCTCTCTCTTTCTGTGATATGTTTGAGTTGCTACTGATATAAGAAATTATTAGAAAAGGCACGAAGCCTGTTCTAGTTTTGTAGTCCACCTTTGTTAGTCAACATTACTTTTACTGAAAATCCAAAAAAGAATGCGGGTTACATAGTGAAATCCTCGCCTTCCAAAGGCACTCTAGAGGAACCAATCTCCCTTCATGTAACCATCACATTGAATCTTGAAATATTCCGTATATCAACTTTGAAACATGTGGACAAGTACGCTTCGGAGTATAATAGGATACTCTTTACTCGTATTGCATGGGCTCTCTTAGTTACTTGAAGGTTCGGTAAAAATAAGTGGGGTCCCTTGGCCTGTTTGGTAGGAGGGAAAGGGAGGGATTGAGCAATCCCTCCTTTGTTTGGTTGGCTAATTAGAAATGAGGGAAAGGGAGAGAAATGGGCAAAGCGTGTTTGGCTGCAAGGGAATGGAAAGGAAAGGAAAGGGAGGGATTGTTTAGTGTAAATCCCTCCCCTCCAAGTTTCTTGTGGCTTCTATATTTGCTTCCTAGAGTTCATGTGTCATTAAATGTGATGGCAGATGGAATAAGAATTTTGAAGTGGTAATTACAAAATATATTGTGTTTTCTCTTGGCTTTCGCAGGGACCTCAGTTTCAATAACCTGACGGGTCAAATTCCAAGCTCTCTCTTCAATATGAATGAACTTTCCTACTTGTAAGCAAGTTTCGAATTCTACTTATTTGACTGTTTCATATTCAGTTTTCTCGCACTGAAGAATTTACATGTGATTCTTCCTTGTATGTGATTGGGGATCGTAAACAGGTACCTTGGAAACAACCAATTGTCCGGTGTAATCCCGTCCACAAAAAGTTCAAATCTTCAGAATATGTATGTGCAGATGTCTATGAAATTTCCATTTGACATGCATAACTGGTTACACTGAGTTTGTTTTCCCCATGAAGAGGTATATTTAAAGGAAAAAAAATGCGAGAAAATTATTAATTAAAGGAAAATGCTGAGCCCTCCTATTATGAAAGAATTTCAGACTTTGGGCCAAAAGCTACATTATATGTCTCAAAAAAACAAACAAATTCCTTTCCGGTCCATTGTTTGTGCATCTAATGTCTCTGCAGTCCGTTCTGGTTCTGGCTCTGTTTTGTTGGAACTTTTATTTCAAAACTTTGACCTATAAATAATTATCTAACCCGGTAAGTTCATGCACAATGCCTTCTGATGTTTGGGAGCATTTCTGTTGGCAAAGCATTGCCTTACAGATGGAATTGATAATGCAATTTCATTCTCTAAACACATATTTCAATTCCATCCTGAATGGGTAGATATCAGCAACCCAATGATTTGGCGTGGTTTTATTTTCTACAAAAAAAAAAAAAATGAGAACGATCTTCATGCTCCCCTTTTTACGGGGTAAAAAATTTACCTGAATATCAAGAGGATTTACAAAATATGTCTTTCGGGTTTGCAGATCCATAAATTTGAAAATCATGCTTCCCCAATACATGGAGACCCTTTCCATCCGAATGCAGGACTTTAGAAAAGCATGTGCCTTTGTCATGAACAGATTTGTACTATATACTCGTGAATAGAATGAAAATGTAGATCTAATATGAACTTGCAGATATTTAAAACTTAATAGTGCATATTGAACAAGCCAAAGCCAAACAAACTTTTATCGATACTCCATGGATCATACTATTACCATCTCAAAGGATAGTTGACATTATTAATAACTTGAATATTACTAATATTGAAAAAGGTCTCTTTCAATGAATGAAGTCAGCAAGATGGACATAAAGGTCTCTTTTGATCCATTATGCACAGTTTGCTTGGATGTTCTCCTGCTCCATAGACAAACATGACCATTACAAGGTTGCCTTTTACATCTATTTTATATATCGTATGGCTTTGTCTCATTGCACTAATTTCAATAAATTCAGATTTTTGAAGGAGTAACTGTAAGACAACAAAACTGAACAAAAATGAATGACAGGTTCTCCACATTTCCTCACATTGTTGGCCTGTAGAATTCATATTTGATACTAACAAGTTAAAGCACATTACTGTTGCAATATAAACTAATCATAATTCAAAATATGAGGTTCTTCTGAACTTTTGCTTTCACAATTTAAGGGTTCAAATAGTAGCCTTTGTTTTTTTGTCTGCAGATGCAAGTAACAAGATACAACAGGGAAAGAAAAGTTGGAAAAAGATTCTCCCTATTGACCGTTCATCAATTACTACTGTTTTTGTTACCTTTTCAAATGTTGAAATGCTTAACTATCATTCTCAGGCAATATTATATTGTTCACCTGAATATCATACTGCATAATTTTTTTTATAAGATGAAGTTCATGACCCATTTTTCTTGAAAATTATTAAGTATATTTTAATCATGCATTGGCTCCTTATATGCTTCAATTACTTGTGCTTACAGAGACTTGTCATACAACAATTTATCAGGAACCATTCCTTCTTGGGCGGTTGAAACAAATTTGCAAATGTAAGACATCCTTAAGTTTAATGGAACAACGTTTTCTTGAGTTATCTCATATATGCTTTCCAATTTAAATTCTTACATACGATAATGGTTCCTCCTTTTTGTGCAGTAATTTGGTTGGAAACTCCTTGGACATTGATAGCTCTGCCAACAGGTGGGCTATAGATACAACTGGTTTTTATGGCTGTATTTCAGCAGTAGCATGAGTCAATTGTAACACTGATTAATTCATATTTATTTTCTTAGTGAGTCATATTATATTAAAATGATGTCATAGTATCACATATGTTGTGGATACAGTGGTTTGAGTCGTTTGACTGCTGGACTGAAGTGTCTTCAACAGGGCTTCCCATGTAGTCGAAATTCTCCTACTCGTGAGTTTTCTATTTTGCTCGTGGACATTATCTAGTCAAGTTTCTTTCATTAAAAAGTCACAATCAGTTCCATTCAAAAATTGTTGGCATCTTAATGGATGCATATTATTGGTACCTGTGGCAGCATAACAGCAGCATTAGTACATTGGCAGTATCTGATGGTTTAAAATGTGGAGAAGAGCTTTTGTTGATTTTAGCATTTCATGAAATGAGAGGCAAAAGAATCTGATACATGCTTAATAGAACATGCCAATCTTATGTATGGCATGGATGTCAAACAACTGAAGCAAAAATCATTAACTGACAGAATTTATGAGAAGGCCATTTTCTTACTGACTGTACGATGGTTAACATCAATGATATGCTCTGCAAACAATATGGATGATCAGGAATTGAGTTTATCATAATTATAAGGTCATGTTCATTGTTTAACAGGTGACCAACCATATGAGGTTGTAATATTCTTTGTTTAACATCACATTGTCAAGAGCATCAGCACACTCAATCCCCTTATCACAAATATAATTATAAAAAGAGGTACTTTTCACCACTGGGATTGTTTGGTTTGGAATCATGTTGCAACGATGGACTTGTTTGTCTTATTACAAACCCACTTTTCTGAATAGGAGGACTCAAATATACATATTAGTAGAATGGATATAAAAGGAAAAAAAGCATTCATAGATGAACTGTTCTCATATTAGGCAAATCTTCTCAATAGACTTCCTACATCTCTGTAGACCTTACTCGTCTTGATTTTTTTGTTAAGATTATGTCATCTGTTTTATTTCCGTTTAATCCTTACATATTTACTTTGATCATCCAATGGATTGAGAAGGAACATGTTCTCCTGTCAGTTCTTTTGTAAAGTATGAACAATAATTTTTTGTTTATTTAATCCCATAGAGAAGTTGATGTTTAACTCTTTATTTTGTAGGACTAGATTTAGCCCATTAGTTATCTTTTGGCCTCAAATACATGATTTCCGTCACTAATAGGGGAACTGGTTTCTTAGTATGTTCAATAATGCAAATTATTACCATTTTCTTAAAGGCTCAAAGCATGAAATGCTTGACATGGATTTACCTGGTTATGAAACGTCTGGGTCTTTTTTGAGGACCATTGATGCTCTTCCAATAAAATGTAATTCCATCTACCTAATTTGCAGATGCTTCATTTGCAATTAACTGTGGTGGTCCACAGATTACATCCTCAGATGGTACAGTGTTTGATGGAGAGGATGAAGATCTTCGTGCTTCATCATATTATACGATAGACTCAGGGAAATGGGCAGTGAGTAACAATGGGATGTTTCTTTACAACAACAATCCTCAGTTTACAGAGAACGCCTTATCACAGTTTACCAACACATTAGATTCAGACTTATTCCAAACAGCAAGGCTATCTCCAGTTTCATTGCGATATTATGGACTTGGCCTTGAAAATGGAAATTATATAGTGAACCTTCTATTTGCTGAAACATCTTTCCCGAATTCACCTACATGGAAAAGTGTTGGAAGGCGTATTTTTGATATTTACGTTCAAGTATGCTCTCTCTCTCCATCTCTCTCTCTCTCTCTCTTTCTCTCTCTCTCTCTCTCTTTCTCTCTCTCTCTCTCTCTCTCTCTCTCTATATATATATATATATATATATATATATATATATATATATATATAGAGAGAGAGAGAGAGAGAGAGAGAGAGAGAGAAAGAGAGAGAAAGTGTGTATGTATGTATCGTATGGTTGTATGTGTACATCGATATGTATATATGTAAAGTATATGTGTGAGAAGTTACTCAAATTTACTTTAATGAAGATAGATTTCTTATTTGAAGCTCTCTATCATTTGAAGGGAAAGATGGTGCTTAAGGATTTTGAGATAAGAAGGCAGGCAGGTGGAGTTTCATTTAGAGCTGTTTCAATGAATTTTACAGCCACTGTATACCATAACTTCTTCGAAATACACCTTTACTGGGCTGGAAAGGGAACCTGTTGCATTCCTGCCCAAGGAACTTATGGGCCTTCTATTTCAGCAATTAGTGTTACTCCAGGTAATTTATGGAAATTTAGAAAGTTCAATAAGTGCTAGACAAGATCATTTTGGGCAACTATTGATGGTGTCATGTCAACTGCAGATTTTGTGCCAACTGTTTGCATTCGCCTACCAGGCATGTGCTTCAGAAATAAAAAGGGAATGGGGGCTGTCATTGGAACTTCTGTTGCTGCTGCTGTGGTTGTGATTACTTTCCTTCTGGTAGCTTTTCTTTTACGACAGAGGAAAAGGAGGCTCCTCCTACAAAATGCAAATTCAGGTAATATGATTGAAAATTTGACTAACGATAGAATATTTTGCAAAGGAGCAAGAATAATCAATCTGAACTGGTGCATGCTAAAAATTTGATAGTTATGCAAGATGAGCTCCTCATTGAATACCAAAAATTCAGTCTCTGATTAATGCATCATATGTACTGATTCACTTTACAAGATTAAGGGTATATGATTGTTTTGTAATCTAACTTCTCACTTGGGAAACAGAGCTCTCAGGAACAGGTGTTCAACCAAATATGTTTAGCTATGCTGAACTACGGGTTGCAACAAATCACTTTGATGCTGCAAACAAGTTGGGAGAGGGAGGATATGGACCCGTATATAAGGTACATAGGTGCACGAGCTTATATGCTTGCAAGTGCCTAAGGATGCATAAGCATCTTAATAGAAGCTACCCTATAGCCATTACATTGTGATCAAGATTTATTTCTATGGGCATAACCTCTTATTTATTTCCCTGCTTGCACCAAATTCATTGTTTACTGGAACTAAGGGAAACGGATAAATGAAGGCCTCTTTGCTCATCGGCCACTCTGCTGGTTTTTCATTTGCATCTCCACTAATAATGAATAGTTCAGCTTAATGCTAGAATGCAGCGTGGTGTGAATTTAATGTGACTACTGATTATTTTCAAGGAAAAATTTAGAGAGTTGAGATTGATATTACAAGGATATTTAACCCCAACGTCATACAGTTCTAGTATTGTCTATATGGACATATATGCATGTCATCTACTTCTTTTCTCACTTGCATTGTGGCATTGAAAGATAGAGGGCCTCGTTAGTCAGAACATTTGGGATTGGCTCTACTAATATGTTGGTTACTGCTACCTGCTCCACGACATGAGATTCTGCCCACTCAATGCCAGATTGGAGGTTTCAGAAGCTATCATTGTCATCCACATGTTTCGAACTTGTCCTTTGAGAATTTTATGTTGATAAAACTAGTAAAGAACTTAAGATGAAAGAAAGGGATATCTGTACCATACAATTGTGGCTGATAAGTGCATGTGCTTTTTGATGGCCTTGTCAATCCTACGTACCAAATCTTTTAGCTACTTTGCTGCACAGGGCACTCTTTCAGACGGGAGGTCTGTTGCTGTGAAACAACTCTCAGCAGCATCACTTCAAGGGAAGACTCAGTTCCTCACGGAGATTGCGACCATTTCTGCAGTGGAACATCGATATCTTGTGAAGTTGCATGGATGTTGCCTTGAGGGAGAGAAACGTCTCCTAGTCTATGAGTATCTGGAAAACAAAAGCCTTGATCAATGTCTCTTTGGTATGTGTTCCATGTAGTTTGGGACATCTTTATGCCTAATGCTGTTGACCAGAACAGATTCATAAGTTTTGTGGATCTGTACTGGAAAGTATGGTAAGTTTATCTAGGGAGGGTTCTGTCTACACAAATGATTTCATTGACCAGCTATCATGCATGCATGACCATATGCATATATATAACTGTTAACCATGGTTAGCATGGTCAATGATACCATTCTTGTCATTGAAATACTCTCTGTTTCTGCAACAATTGAACAATTTGAAAGCTAAGACAATTTGGTGAAATTCGACAAACATAAACCCATTGATTGGAGCGATCAACTTTAAGCATGCTTAGTGTGATTCTGAAAGGTACAACCACTTTGAAAGCTGATTATTCCGATTTCTGTGTATATGGTTTACGAATGGAATATTCTTAATTTGAAATGATCAATCAAGAGGCTTACTAGCTTGCTATTTAAATGTTTTCTCACACCAATTCTGTGTTTTTTCTCGAAGGAAACAAGGGACCAAATTTGAATTGGTCTGCTCGCTTTCACATCTTGTTGGGAACAGCTCGAGGGCTTGCTTATCTTCATGAAGGATCAAGAATAAAAATTGTACATAGGGATGTCAAAGCAAGCAATATTCTACTTGATGCGGAGCTTAATCCAAAAATTTCTGATTTTGGTATGGCCAAGCTTTATGATGATGATAAATCACACCTTAGCACCAGGGTTGCTGGAACAGTGTAACTCCTTTTTCCCACCCTTTGAAATATTCAACTCAAATTCCGGAATTCTGAAAGTGAACCCTTCACCTAGCTCATCTTCTATACTTTACTGTTGCAGTGGATATCTTGCACCAGAATATGCAATGCGTGGACATTTAACAGAAAAGGCCGATGTCTTCGGATTTGGGGTTCTAGCTCTTGAGGTTATTAGTGGAAGGCCCAACGCAGACAATACCTTAGACCAAAAGGAGATGTATCTTCTGGAATGGGTAAGGGTCACCTAAAAATCTTTTCTGTTGTTTCTCCAATACAACAGTCTCTTGGTTCTTCCTTCCTTTTCCTGAGATCTTTTTTCAATATCCGTCTCTTTCTTGAAAATAATGACTCCTTTAATTTGTCGAAGAAATTAAATTAACAAATGGAGAATACCACGATTTAGCACTTACTATTTAGCGTATTCCTTGTAATTTTTTACAATTTCACAGGCTTGGCATTTGCATGAGAAGGACAGCCACTTGAAATTGGTGGATCCAACTCTAAATGAATATGATGAAGAAGAAGCTCTCCGAGTTTATAGAGTTGCTCTTTTGTGCACACAGGCATCGCCATCACTACGTCCACGCATGTCTCGTGTCATTGCCATGTTGTCAGGTAACATAGAAGTGAGCGCTGCAACATCAAGGCCTGCGTATCTTACTGATTGGCAGTTCAAGGATATAAGCAGCACAATTAGTACTGATGCATCCTCATCTACGAAAACAGCAACCTCAGGCACTGATGGCTACCAATCTACCCCAATAACCACAGGCACGATAACCCCTGGAAGTCACTCGCCCTACAGTGATGCGCATCCAATATTCAAACATTCACAGTGCTCTTGATGATGATAATATCCATTAAAGAAGGCCTTTACCTGAGTATGCCTCAGTACCAGACGTGGATGGCTTTTGTTCGGCTGTAAACTGTCAAGGGTGTGTCAAATTTGCATACATGAGAGGCAATTTTTACCATATCTATAACATCTCATGTATGATTAGCATAAAAAAAAAACCTCTTTATTTTTATTAAAAAAATATTTTAAACAAAATATAAGCACCCTACTATGCTTAGCATAATAAATGTTTTCCATGAAATCATCCTTAAGGTCATATCTACAGGGTTAGTTTGGGAAAAAGTACTTGAACAATAAATTTTAAGGGTTCTGGATTTTGTCCCTGATACACGTGGCATAGAATATAGCAATTCCTTGTATATTAAGACGATCAGGTTTAGATGTGTTATGCCAATCATAAAAAATTAACATTTTATATGAAAGCTAATGGAATGTAAACATCTTTTGTACTAATTAAATTAGTAATTAAAAAATGTTAAGATGTTTTAGAAAAGTTTATGTTGGTCTGGATTTTGTCCTTGACCTAAGTCTGGGTTATACCCATAAACTCGTTTTATTTAATGATTCGAGCTTGAGCTAGAGAGGCTTGATTCAGTTTAACTCGACTAAGCTCGTGAAGAAAGAATACGAAAAAAAAAACTTCCCCTTTTTATCACAAGTAAAAGTTTAGCCTAATGGTTTTGGTTGAGGCTGGCAACCTGTCCGCTTCTCATTTTACTTGATTAGAAGTTGCTGATAAGATAGAATTTAACATAGCAGGTTATCAAAATTGTCCAAAACATGGGCAGTTGTTAAAATAAATGCAAAACATTGTCTAAAAACTGAAATTTTTTTACTATTTTCAAAATTTTTTCATCCTACCACCTAGCTGAGAGTGGAAGCGGCCACCATTCCTCTCATCTCCCCAAGGTACTACTGCTACTGATCTAGTTGATTGTGAGGAAGAACAAGTGAGGAAGAGAAGACAAGACCATGAAAAATTATCCGGCAATAAAGCGGGAAAATGATGGCATTCAATCCATTTGTTCTAGTTAAGCATTTCAAGTAGTCTTTGACGTTAAATTTGTCATTGGAAATTGTTTTCCGATGCAGTAAATGGCATTAATGATTTCAAAGTAGAAAAGTGGGGAAAATGCTAAACCGCTCGGTAGGGTTAACTTGTTCAACGCTCGACAATGAATACTGTGAGCAAGTGAATGAGCAAGTAAAAAAAACTTGTTCTCATTTTATGCACAGCTCGGCTAAGTTCCAGTCGAACCTTTACTTGATTAGCCAAGCCAAGTTCAAGCTCTTTAAGATCAAGCCAAGTCTAACTCGAGCTCAGCCACTTGGGGCGAGTTGAATTTTGTCTGTATGTGCATGTGTGCGTGTTTTTTTCAGTTACGTACTTAAGCCTCCGTTTTTACATTGATAAACATTTTTTTGCGTGGACTTTTTGATTTTTTTTTTTAAAATTGAATATGCCTTTTCTTTCTTTGAAAATTGGATCTTTGATAAAATTTAAATTAGCGCAACATTTCTACATATGTTAGATAATTTGAACGTTAATTATTAACAAAATTTCTGTTAATAATTTCCCAATGAAAATGCAAACCAACTTAACTCCAATCAATGCCTTGAGAAGAAATTATACATTTCAAGAGGATTATGGAGTCAAATGACTCCATGGAAAATCAATTCCTTGAGATTTAATTAGTAGTCTTTCCAGACAAATTTAAATGGAAACTAAAATTAGTTCCAACCAAAACGGAAACACCTTCGTGCCACCACTCATGATTCCTTAAATTAGGTTGTCCACAAAACGGAATTATACAGAAACATAATGTTGAGAGTTTTCCAAAATGTAAACCAGGTTTCATTTCTTTGAATATCAACCAAAACCATCGTTTTCACTTTGTGCAGCCTAGTTTTTGTTTAGATTAATATAATAACCATGTCTTGCAAAAATTTGAAACTGGATGAATTAGAGAAATTTTCTTAAAACTCATGTTCAAATGACAAAGTAATTGAAATTTAAATCCAAATGCAAAGAGTAATTGAATGCAAATCCAGATCAAAGCATGCCCATAAATATTTTGCACATGCATAACGTTATTGTTAATTTAGATGTAAAACCATATTTTAGCTTATATTCAATTACCAAAAAACAACTACTAGCTAAAATACATGGTTTGGATATATAGTTTAGTTTCAATATATTCAAGCACGTATGAAGCATCATATGCTATTATATCAACTAACATGAACATACATGCACAAATTCATATAGTTAATATCATTTAAACCATAAAAATAATATGAACAACGTTGAAAGAGCCATCTAATTTAGACAAAACTTGTGGAATGTGCCATATACCATGTAACACTCCAAATATTTAAACAGATGGTTTGGATATATAGTTTAGTTTCAATATATTCAAGCACGTATGAAGCATCATAAGCTATTATTATCAACTAGCACGAGCATACATGCACAATTTCATATAGTTAATATCATTTAAACCATAAAAATAATATGAACAACGTTGAAAGAGCCATCTAATTTAGATAAAACTTGTGAAATGTGCCATATACTATGTAATACTCTAAAAATTTAGTCTCGTATTGAAGATTGTGAGAAATCTTCAAGTGCTTATAATGGTGTTTATTAAATAGATGGTTCATGATTGTTTTGGTTCCTACCTTTTTTAAGGTTGGAGCCGAAACTGCTAGGAGGCGGGTTGAAATCTACCAAACCAGAGGCCCGAGCCCAGGAATGGGTTTGGTTGTTACAGTGGTATCAAAGCTAGTTCAACACTTGGACCTAAGATCCTACACTTGTGAAAATAATATATCTTATATTATTTAAATTATATAATATACCTTTAATATTAAGGCAAATTTATGAAATAATGTAATCAGGTATGTGAACCAATATTTACTATAGATACATGATACTTGAAACAATAACACTACTATTGTTCGCCCCTAAAGTATTCTTCCGTCTTACAAGATGCTTGTTATAAAACGTTACCATGAAATAAAAGTTAAAAAGAAAATTTTCAAAAAGCACACCTAAAAAAGTTCCACACACCTTTTCATTAACACATCGGCTTCCGTTGTTAATTAAAAACAACAAAAATTTTTTCCCTATCAAGTCGACGACTAAGTCAGCAGGCAAATGATTACTATTTAATATTTTTTTACAAAAAAAACATTAAAAAAATATACAGTTTGATTGTGAATTTATCTATGTGATTCTTGAACAACTTTCCAGCATAAATACAGAAAAACATTCCTATTACTTCTTTCACATTAGTAATTTAAATATAGCTGAACATGCATGATTTATAAACAAGCAAATTCAGGAAGTATCATATCTTTTTTTCCTTTCCATTAGTGATTTCAATGGATTGGATTAGAACAAAAGATACTCTTAATAGTATCCTTTTTTTTGGATATTCCGTAGTATTCGTATACTTGGATTCAAATGCAAACAAATGAAAGTTGTATTCGAATCTGAATCCAAAATCTAATTCACAAATATGAATCTGATCAGAATCCGAATTTTGAATCGAATCCAGCTGATTTTTAAAATTTCAGAGCATTGGATACGTAGGATATTTATTTAAACTAAATTTGATCCTAATGAAATCAGACATTTATGTATATCCGAAATCTGATTGAATGTCATTTCCTAAATCTAAATCTAAATCTAACCCGATTGCTTAATCAAATATTGATTTTTTTTTATATCCGATTTATTAAAAACAGTTTGATCGGACGAATCAGATACATTAGCATCCCTGCTCCCTATGAAGATAAGTAGGGACTCGATGTGAGTATATAAAAATATGATTTTTGACCCAAATCGAGAATATATAAGACAATTTTTTTCCAGAAGACCAAAATATACATCAAAAGAGGTATCTCATTTAAGAAAACTCATTTTCCCCCTCTTTTCTTCTCACTGTCATCCTTTAAGGGGCATCTGGCCGGCCTTTTAAGAAAACAACTTGGTTTCTATATTTTCAATCTAATTTACATCTGATCTTTTTACATTGCTGGCTTAGATGTTTTCCTTTTAAGTGCAGTATATGAAGGTTTGGTATATGAAGGTTTGGTATCTATTAGTGTTAGTCTGTGTCTGTGTATATATGTATCGAGAAAAAGAAAGAGAAACTGAAATCATCTAGCTGCCTAATTTATCAGATTATTAAATATTTAAAATTTGTCGCTAAAGTCCTTCAGCCTGGCAACGGTTTATGATATAATAATGGTTTGTGATGTTTTTTTCTTCTTACAGTTTTGTAGTGCCTTTAGTGACAGATTTCAAATATTTAGCCATCCGACAAGATTGCAGCCGTCTAATTGACTCTGGAGCATCAAAATAGTAGGAGAAATCCATTTACATATTATGTCACACCCCAACCTTTTGACCCTCTAACAAATTTTTTTCTAAACATAAAGCATTGAGGTGCGACTACACAACAATTCAAAAAGGAGGGAACTATATCATTCGAAACAATGAGACAACTTTCATTTATATAATAAATTCAGTTTGTACAAAATCACATCTATGTGTATGACAAAAATGCCCTCAAACCATAGAATTGATGTCTAACATAAATAAGACATCAATATATCTAAAACAAGACGCGTCGGCACTACAAAAGACCCAAAACCTCCCCAGTAGGATGTGAGTAGAGCCGTCTGATCAATCTGCTGCCCCGGGTCTGCCAAAATCTGAAAAAAAAAACAACTGAAGGCTTAGCCTTCACAGTATGGTAACAAGCCAGAAAAATCTCTAACCCTCTTAGGTAGTGCTCAAATATGAGATAATCACAATTATAATAGCAAATCATCATTATGTTGTGACAGGGGATAGTCACATGACTTGACAAGAAGACCCCTCACATATACCACGACATGTAAAGGTCACTTAATGGCCACGATAACATAATTTCAATTCACATGCAAGGCATGCATAAACACATCATTCTCATTCATTTCATTCACATTCACAATCACATTCTTCTCATTTACTTTAACTGTAAAACAATTTACTATCATGTTGTGGTAGGGCACACAGTTACATAACTTGTCAAGAAGCCCCTCACATATACCACAACATGCAAAGGCCACACAAAAGCCACAATATCACATTCAATAGCCACGTGCAATTCAAAAATAATGCATCATTCTCATTCACACTACATTCATATTCATATCATTCATATACTTTCATTTTCATTAACTTCAGTAAATTGACAGTTCTTGTAGGTGCAAACACAAGCACGTGCACATCGCAGGCTGCCTACAACCGAGAGACAACCCCCCGTATGTGTGGATTCCAATGAGAGATACTCAGCCTTCCCTAGGACACCCACGTTGGGAAGACGGGAGTCCAACGCTCCAAGCACAACACACAACAGTATCATAGGGCCTTGCACCACCTGTGCTCCGAACAGGCGAGACCAGTGGTGAAAGCGAGACGTCTCCCAAACACATTGCCACATCCCACTGGCCTCTCATCTCTTATTCATTCATTCTTATCATTATAATTGTACATTCACAAAATGACTGACTAACTCATAAGGTTGGTTCACTTCACGAGTGCACCCACACCTTCAATTGCCTCCATACGAGGGCTACACATAATAATATCAGTTTTAGCAATGAATATGCAACAAATCACAACATTCACATCACTTATCACATCAATCACATCTTTGAAAAACTTAGCCAAACCATAGAGAGTAGTCTCGATCTGTGATTGGCTCCTAATTGTCCTATGCAATTATCATTTTAGGATGCTTTCTAATGCACAATTGGGGTCGAGGAGACACTCGACTCGATACCCCACCTCATTTGTCCTAAGCAGTTATCAATTCTAGCATGCACATGCAAATGAGTAACATTTTCAAAACAAGCTTTTAATAGCTTTTCAAAACAAATCTTATCATATATCAAATCATTTGCATGCATACATACATTCACTTACAAAACAATCAATCAATCACATCACAATGCCTAGGATCCCACAATCCTAGGAACACACATTCACACGTTGGTCTCAGGCAGGGATTTGCCTGGAATGCCGCCATACCTGTCGCGCACCCACAAAACTCTTCAAAATGCCTCGAGCTTCGAATCTGGTCGCTCAAGGTCGACGGGACGTGGCCGATGTACCTGCAGACATAAGCAAAAGATAAGATTTATACTAGTTAGCTTCACAATCCAAACAAATATAAAACAAAATCATTGAGGCACATGTCATCGCCTCAAAAGGGTGTTGATGGGTAGTGTCGACCTACAAAGCCCTCCAATAGGCCTCTTCTCAGTCCTAGAGGTTATCGCCAAAAGACTTAAGCTTCACGCTTTCGATTTGAACTAATCACTAATCCATTCCTCCCTTGCTTCCTTAGTTGAGGCGTCAACCTAACATACCTACAATATCCCAACAATAACGTAAGTGCACCTCAACAAAAACATATCTTACGAGTTCTATAACACGGTTCTAAATCTTCCTCACATCACCACAATTTCTACCATGATTCCCTATTGCTTAGAAAATTAACCCAACATGATAGAGGAACCATATACACGTAGATACTCGTCCTTCTCAAAATGGGCATACACTATCCCCAAAATAGCAACATCTCTAGCATGCATTTTAAATCATCAAATCTTTAGACTAGCATGCTCAATCATTAAATATACACGCTCCAACAACAAATATTCAACAATATAAGCTCGATTAGACATTGTTCACCCCAATCTTAGAGTCCAAAATGTCGTAGTGTTATCGGCAGCCACCACAAGCATACGAGTGATTCCCAACTGCTAAAATTAATTGTTGCTGCTATCTGCCAAGCTTTCAACTCGCTGGTAGGAGGGGAATGATGCGTTCCCAAGCTGCAAATCCAAACCAACAGCCCCAAACTAGTGAAAAACAATTCAAGAGGAAAGTCTCCATAAGAATAACTGAATAAGGCCTTTGATAGAGAGGGAGCTGGAGAGCGTAGACAAGGGGGAAGGTCGAGCAGAGAGAGAGAGAGAGAGAGAGAGAGAGAGAGAGAGAGAGAGAGAGAGAGAGAAGACAAAAGGGGGAAAAGAGGAGACGGATAGAGGGAAACAAGAGACATGTAGAGGGAAAAATAGAGCGGGGGAAAACGGGGGATATAGAGAGGAGCAGAGGAGACGAGGAGGGACCTCGAGTAGAGAGGGAGATAGAGAAAACGTGCGGGCAAAGGGTGCTGATGGAGAGGGGAGAGGCTGCGTAGGAGGGAGGAGGAGAAGAAGGACGAGGAAGGAGGAAGAGGCGGAGAGAGATCAGAGGCTTACCAGCGCCACCGTCACCGCCCTGCACCACCTCCGTCTTCTTCTTCTTCTCTGCTTTGGCACGAGAGACAACCAAGAGGAAGATGAGGGAGAAGAGGGAAAGCGAAGGAGAAGAGCCCTGGCGTCGGGTTCCTTCACACCAAAGGATTTGGGTCCGGGTCTGGACCCGCTCCAACCCGACCTACAATAAAACGAGTGTTACATATTGTTTATTTGTGTGTGTGTCAACTTTTAGGACATGATTCACAATTAGTTTGGAGTGAATTTTGGTGGCCAAAATTTATGATGAACTATGTTTGAAAAAATATAATTTGACAGGAATTGTTAAAGCCAATGGTCTCAAATCGATCCATGTCAAAACTGTGTGGAAAAGATAATGCCATGAAGTCTAATTTATGCATAATAATTTAACGACTCTTCTTTTAAAACAATTAAATTTTAGGCATGCTACGAGAAAGAGATATAAGAGTTCTTAAGGTCAATGGTTTCAAATCGATCAACGTCGAAACTTTGTGAGGAGAAGGAGGCCATGAACTACAATTTATGCATCATACTTTACCGATTTTTTTTTTAAATAAATAAATTTTAAACATGCTAAGAGAGAGAGAGAGAGAGAGAGAGAGACCAAGTGGCTTATTAACCTCTTTGGCTTGCCCATCTGCCCTGGCGAACACACTTCCTGCCCCTACGAGCCCTGATGGGCCTACCTTGGCCCTGGGTTTGGTCCTTACGGACCTAGCTGGGCTTGGGGCTCGTAACAGAGAGAGAGAGAGAGAGAGAGAGAGAGAGAGAGAGAGAGAGAGAGAGAGAGAGAGAGAGAGAGAGAGAGAGAGAGAGCTAACACCTCGCCTAAAAACCTTTGCATTACCTCAGTCCTTACATTCAACATAGTGAAGTAGCGCCCACAAAACCGAATTAGAGATATGCTTTTTGATAGAAAGAGAACTTTGTCTATTAATACTGGAGTTGCCTTTTATGATTATGAAAGTTATTCGCAGCATAAAACAAATATAATTTAAATATTGAACAACTTAATTTTTAACTATGTTGGTCACTTTCACATTGTTCGATTTCGCGAATATGACAGTCAATCATCGAGATTCAAACGGTACTCATGGATGCCGTGACTGGATTAGAGGTAAACCGAAGGGATCAATTTTTTCTTCGTTCACTGATTCCAAGTTTCCAACACAAACTAAGCAACGTCGCTGCAGACGAAATGGACTAAGCTTCACCAAACCCCTCTCCTTTCTCACTCTTTTTCTCCTCCATGTGGAAAGGCAAAGTCAATGGCCCACACTGTTCAGTATTATCCTGTTCTCTGTCCTTTGATGATATCGTGCGCTGTCGTTCTCAAACTTTGCTCACTTATTTATTGAGCATCGCCTTCTTATAACAGTTCTTTTCGTGGGAAGAGTAGAACATTTGAATGCAAAGCGCGAAGTTTAGCGAATCCATGGTTTCTGCTTTTGTCTTGTTCCTTCAATGGATTCTGTGCTTCGTTTCCGTCGTCGGAAGGGGAGCCCAAGCTCAAGGCCAGAGCACCACAGACCCAGTTGAAGGTAAACTCTGTAACTGATTATAGAAAGGAAAATTTTATCCAATCTTTCTGTTTTCCAGAAATTTGGGACGTTGGTTCTTGTTTATATGGTTCGAACGTAGAAGACTATTTAAACGAACTATTGAAAAAAAAACCAAGAGGTAAAGTTAGGAAAGAATGGGTAACCTTTTTGATATATATACATCTATATATAGTTTAAACTTTAAAGTGGTACTTTGGTTTCGCGATCATCAGAAGGTCAATTTTACTTTGGAAAAGGAAAATTAAATATCTTGTCTGACAAGTTTAGATCGTTCTCTCCTTGTTTTAATTGGCAGTGAGCGCTTTCAGAAGCATATCAAAGCATTGGAACCTCTCGTCATCTGCTTCATGGAATCTAACTGAACCCTGCAGCGGCACTGCCATTGATGCTTCCACAATCGTTGACACGCGCTATGACCCCGCGATCAAGTGTTCCTGCAGCAATGGAACTTGCCATATCACCAAACTGTGTGTATCTTATCAACCAATTCCTTTTTTCCTCCGTCGTCTTTATATTGTAGAATGAGGCCTCTAGTCTCAATATATCACCGCATTTGATATTTTTCTGCTTTTACGACCCTCGTGTTTAAATAACTCGTGTTTCTTTTTACAGGAAAGTTTATGCTCTGAGTATCAGGGGAACTATACCAGAAGCTCTTGCAAATCTTACTTTACTTGATGATTTGTATGAGATCCTCAATTTCTTCTCTTTTAACATCATCTCCACCATCATCATGGTGATCACCATGTTTAGCTTCAACATCTTGCAGAAATCTGGGTCAAAATTATCTGACAGGACCATTGCCTGCATTCATTGGCAATTTAACCTCCTTGGAACGCTTGTAAGTGGTTCGTGTTTTTGAGGCTTACTGTTTTTAGCTGCACTTATTTTTCTTTTTGTTTCTCTAACTACAAATCTGTTCAACCGTTTCTTTTATTAAGCGTGTCCTGCTGTGAATGATGTTCCCTTTCCTGTCTTCCATTTTTTATTCAACAGGACGTTTGGTATTAATGCTCTCTCTGGGACTGTTCCGAAGGAACTTGGAAAACTTATAAGACTTAAATTACTGTAAATCTCTCTCTCCCTCTCTCTCTCTCTCTCTCTCTCTCTCTCTCTCTCTCTCTCTCTCTTACACAACACAAGCAATATATATATATATATATATATATATAAATATGGATCATAAATTTATATACTCTCTCTGGCCCCAAGGGGGCTGGCTTAGTGGAGTCGACCTCAGCTGTTTGACAGACACCTGAAGTTCGAGCTCTATGGGCAAGGGCATCAATTTTGTATACTAGCCATGGGATTTTATGACCTTATACCATGACCAAGTCTTTCGACTCAGGCACAGTTTCCTGCATAATAAATCATATTGTCTCTCTATCCTTCTCTCTTTATATATATACAAACATACATTGCTAGATTTTTATATGTTAAAGCAAGAAAAAGTCCCAACAGATTTTTTTAGATCAACGGTTGAACATGTATGTATATGTGCAAAATGGACAACCAGAGGTTTAGTTCAAGAGAGGAACCACTCTTTATTGGAAGCTCAATAAAACAGTGGATTAATTGTTGTGCTTTCTCTCACTCTTCTCTTATAGTTCTTCAATGCTTCCACTTGTGTTTCTCTTGTGCTTCTGATGCACTTATTTTTCATCCTTCTTCTATGCTTCCCATGCACTTCCTTTAAACTGTGAATCAGGGTTTGTGTGTTTTTAGCTCTAATCTGCCCTAAAAATTATTTATCTTCAAAAATCAAATACTGCTAACAAGAAATGAAGGTGCCAGATTGTGTCTTTGAAGTGCAGGCTAGTATGTTCTATGACTATGATACAGAAAATGGCATTATCTACATGCGTTGGACAGATGCAGGAAAATGAAATATAGCTGAAGTAGTCAACTAAACACATTCTGGCTATAAATCTGTAAACTCGAGCAGTGTTTGAATGTTAGAGATATTTGTAAGATGGTATATAAGTAGAACCATTCTTTTTGATGCAAAAGTTATGAGATTCTGAATTTCATATTTATTTGGTACATTTTGCATCCTTAAATTCTATCTCTTTTGGCATGCACATAAGTGTCATGATCTCACCCACTCCATAAAAAAAAATGATGGATCTTTGTAGGGATACGTTCACAAAAGTAAATGCAAGAAAGAAAAAATGGAATTTTAATTTACCGCCACAAATATTCATCTATATTTTGCAAGTACTATCAAACTTTCTCTGTTATTAGTAATTTATGTTAGTTAGATCTGGTATCAAACTCTCTTTTGTTCTTAATGCAACAATTTTAAGTCAAATAACTATGCATGTAATTCTCTCACTGAAGTTTTTTGTGAAATCTGCAAATTGCAGGGGTCTTGGATCAAATAATTTCTCTGGTCCTCTTCCTCCTGAGCTTGGAAACTTGGTGAACTTGCAAGAACTGTAAGTTACGTGATCTCACACATAATACTCTTGTGTTTTACATGAGCTGAATTAGGCACATAATGCTTTTAGTATTCATGATTGCTGTTTTGACATTTGGAATTACTGAATAGAGCTCGTCCTGTCCAACCAACTGGATAATGGACATGTGGACATGCCATCTATGTGGTGGCTGCAAAAGATAGAAATTCACTCTTCACCTTGTGAACCGCTTGTGTTGTGTACTCTTTATCTATTTCTCTTTTGTTAGGTAATTTGATATATTGTACATTGTTGACATTCAAATGACAGGTATATTGATAGCGCTGTTGTCAGTGGCCCAATTCCTTCAACATTCATAAATCTAAAGAAATTGAAAATAGTGTAATGCTTCCTGTTTCTTAGCAAATTGTCTATTTATTTTCCTTGCAGTTATTTTTTTATTAGTGCAAATATTGTAGCGAAGCTGCTTGAGCTAATGATTTTGGCTTCATTTTGCTTTACAGGTGGGCATCAGACAACCTATTTACTGGAAAGATACCTGACCTCATATGCAATTGGACGGAACTTACTGACCTGTAAATATTTATATAAGATTTTCCTTTCTCAATGCTTGTTAGCTGCTGACAGACTCACATGAGTTCATATTTAGTTTTATGGAAGTGAGAAAAAAAATTATGAGAAAATGGTAGGCATTGGATATTTTATGCTTAGGTTCTACATTGTTAAAATTGGAAGTCAGACACATGTTCGAGACCCTAAAAGGACTAGTTGAGACTGGTTGACCGATGTCAGCCGAAGTTGACTGACTAAAAGCAAATAATATATATATATATATATATATATATATATATATATATATATATATATATATATATATATATATATATATATATATATATATATATATTATAGAGAGAGAGAGAGAGAGCTAGTGTTACGAATTGTCAGTTGAAACTCACTCCACAGAACTAGTCAGCTGAGTAGTCAAGGACTCAAGATTTTGACTACTAAGCTTAGATTAGTTTTTCTGTTTATGCATATACATAATGTGGTAAGGACTTAATTAATGGGTCTTGGGAAAAGCCATTAGGAACTGTGCTAGCTCTTCTAAAGGAAAAGGTTAAGCATATCTCGTTGCTTGGAGCTAATGCAATCCTGGTTAGCTCATAGACTTTGTTGGTATGATTTATTCAATGGCTAATAACTTAGTATAAGTTAACTATTCATGGTTCCATTTCCTGTTGATCTTGTTATCATTTTTAAGTTAATCTAAGTTGTCACTCTAGCACTCAAGTTGGAATATGGAATATATAAATAGGATATATAATTGTATTTTGAGTTTGTGGTGAAGGAGCAGGGTGTACCAAAGGGTGAGGTTCACCCCACCTACTACATTGTTGCTATCATGTAGCATAGATCTTGCACTTTCAACTGTATTTAGTTGTCAAAACAGCGACCCACATGAATCAGGATGTGAATTGTGAAACGACAGAGAGGTACAAAGATAAATGTGGTTTATAAGTTCACTTGCTAATTGTACTTATCTGTTCATTTTTTGTTTTCTTTGTCAAGGGATGTCTCTACCAGCAGTATGTTTCCTGGCTAAGCATTGGCCAGGCCATTCTCCCCCTTTTTTCAACCTAACCTAAAATGAGAAATTGGAAAACTCAATAACACAGTTCCTGTTCGGTCTCACTGGAACAATGTGCATAGAGATTGGTTGACAAAGGGGTCACAAATTCTGTTAATATAGAGCTAAAGCACTGAAGTAAGAAATCATCAGAAATGCTCATTGATTTCCATTGGTGGATTATGGCACTGTCACATGTTCATCGTTCACAATAGTATATATATTGTTAGAATACGTTATGTTATAGGGAACCGGGTCCAGATCTGGACCCGGCTCTTGGGGCGCGGGTACCGAGGCAGGGCTCAGTACCTTTGGCGGCTGCTCTCCTCTCCCTCCTTATAATCTCACTTATGTTGTAATTGGTGTTTAAGTGAAATATATTTTCTCTCTCCTAGGGTTGCGGTTGTGCACCTAGGTAGAGCTTCCCGTGGTTTTTTCCTCGTTGAGGTTTTTCCACGTACATCGTGTGTTTCTCTTCTCTTCTTCCTCTTCGTGGTTTGAGTTTCTATATATATATATATATATATATATATATATATATATATATATATATATATATATATATATATATATATATATATATATATATATATATATATATATATATATATATGAAACTAGACTTAGAGCTATCCAATTAGAAGAAGCTCTCAAAGCTTGGTTTGATCGGTTTAACTCTGTTATCTCTAATTATGTATTTCACTCATGTTTGACTGACACTGCTTTCTTTGTTAAGAAAACTACTGCATGTATCATAATCCTTCTACTATATGTTGATGATATGATCATTACAGGTAATGACAAAGAAGGTATTAAAAAATGTAAGGCTTTCCTACAGAGAACCTTTGAAATGAAAGATTTAGGTTTTTTAACTTATTTCTTGGGTATTGAAGTTGCATTCTCTACTAGAGGATATTTTTTGTCTCAAATTAAGTTTGTTGTAGAAATTATTGATAAGTCAGGTATAATACATGATAAAGTCAAGAAAACCCATGAAGTAGTAGGAAGCAAAATGAAGATTGATGATGGAGTTCCTCTCACCAATCCTACTCCCTACCGTCAGCTTGTGGGATCTTTAATGTATCTTAGTATTACTCGCCCTGATATTGCTCATACGGTTTATATAGTAAGTCAATTTCAGCATGCTCCATCAACCGTTCACATGGGAGCTGTTCTTCGTATCATCAGATACATCAAAGGAACAATAAATAAGGGAGTATTTATGTCTTCCTCTTCTTCTCTAAATTTGACTGCTTATACTGATGCTGATTGGGGAGACAATCCAAATGATAGACACTCAACTACTGGATTTTTATATTTTTTTAGGGGAATCGCTCATTTCGTGGAAGTTCAAAAAACAACAAAAAGTTTCTTTTTCTTCTATTGAAGCTGAATATCGAGCTATGACTTCCACGACTATGGAAATTGTCTGGCTTCTTCAAATGTTACTCAATATGGGAACGAGAATAGAAGAACCCACTGATTTGTGCTGCAACAACAAGAGTTCTATCTACATTGCCAAGAATCGAACATTCCATGAACGAACCAAGCATATTGAAATGGACTGTCACTATGTTCGTGAAGAATTTCTGAAGAAAACTATCAAGCTTCCATATGTCTCCTCAGAATTCCAACTGGCTGACTTCTTTACGAAGCCTCTATGTTCTCTTAGATTTAACTTTCTTTTAGATAAGCTTTTGGTGATACCACCATAAGTTTAAGGGGGGGTGTTAAGAAATAGGATTTCTTAATTAGTTGTTTGTTACCTTTTAATTAGGTATTACCTTAGTTAGGAATTAGTTTACTTTTTCCTTTTCTATTTTCTATTTTATTTTTTATTTTTTATTTTTTATTTTTTTATTTTGTTTTTTTATTGTATTGCTGAACTAGCCGTTGGCAGTTCCAACAGCTCTGTTAAGAGCCTTTGGAACTAGCCCAACGGCTATTTCAGCCCCTTTCCTCCTTACTCTCTCTTGTATGAATACTTGTAACAGTCCCTTGTAAAAGTAAGCTGTGTTTTACAGCCTTCACATGATTTATTGAATGTATTTTATTCTTCTCACTTGGCCTTGGTGCCTTTTTACTGTTATATGCATCTTTTGTGACTGTTATAGTCACTTTTCACAGTTGAAGTCGTGAGAGCTGGGGAGAGAAAACGTAATTCATTCACTAACCCTAATCTCCACTATAAAGAGATTAGGGTAGAAAAGAAATTTACAGATTACATCAATCTAAAATAAAGAAAATATTAAAGAGGTCTTATAACTTTTTAATATTACAAAGAGCCACCTAGAAACATAAACTCCTCTAATTTCAACACTTACAAGAGGTTAAGGGCCACTAAAATCACACACACTTTTTTTGTGTCATGTCAGAATCTTTGTATATGTAAGGATATCAGGTTTTTGTATTATTCTAAGGAATCATGTACATGTATGTCTGTTTTTTGTATTGTCTATTTTTTTGCCTTTATAAATTGTCAAATATTTTAAAACGATCATTCATATGGGTGCATATAGTCTTTTTGCCTGTGTAAGCTGAAGTTCGTAATAAAATTTCAGAATATATATTTATCTGCAGAGTTTTAGAATGCTTCCATTTTTGCAATGAACAGCATGAGTTCCTA
Source organism: Nymphaea thermarum (assembly GCA_011799765.1). Lineage (NCBI taxonomy): Eukaryota > Viridiplantae > Streptophyta > Magnoliopsida > Nymphaeales > Nymphaeaceae > Nymphaea > Nymphaea thermarum. The sequence continues at coordinate 43,946 of JAANDH010000927.1, forward strand.
GGTGTACAAAGCATGCTGGTCATGTCAGTACTGTCTAGATATTTTTTTTCTGGTTCAGACCATCATGATAAGATGAAGAATTGGGCAGTTTTTTTTTTATCAGTACGTATTTTTTATCAGTATCTTTTTTCTTCTCCAACTTCCTTGAGATTGTTGCTATTTTTATATTACCATTTCATTTGACCTTTCCCAGGATTGATAGCTAGGAATTTATTTTTCTGCTCAACCAATGGTATAATTCAAATGATAATAAGCATCTAATTTTCAATGCAGGAGGCTTGAAGGGAGCTTTTCACAGGGTCCAATACCATCAGGGTTCTCTAGTTTAACATCAATGATAGATCTGTTAGTATTTCTCAATTTGTTTGGTTGCTAGATCTTCGTGTTGGTATTGTTTCACTAATTCCCATCTTTGGGAGATGATTTAGGCGTATAAGTGATCTGTCAAATGGGAGCTCTTCCTTATCATTTATTAGAAATATGAAATCTCTAAGCACTTTGTAAGTTTTTCCACAGATGTCAATCATGAGCCACTAATTCTTGTTCAGTTTCATCTTTGAGACATTTGTTGCTTGTTTCATACAGAGTATTGAGAAATGTCAAGCTGTCTGGCAGTATTCCAACTGATATTTGGAGTTATCAAGAATTGAAGCATTTGTAAGCAATCTTAAGCTGTTATCTCATGATTGTTAGTGATTCTGTTTTGCTTCTAAGTTTAGTTTCCTTTCAATTTTATCAATGCATCTTCCTTGTTTGAATAATGGCAGGTCTAATTTCTATGTGCTTGGTGATAACTGCATATTACATACTTATATACATTAGAGAAATATAGGCTTAGATGCACTTATATGCATGCATATACACACAGGAGCACACATGCACACGTATACAGAAAATAAAATGACTTGGTTACAGAACTTGATTATGACACTGTTCAAGACTGTTCTTAGCACTTGCAAAAAGTAAATTGCAAAATATGGAAGATCCTAGCAGTATTGTGAATATAATAACATTGCAAGACTTGGATCCTTTCTTCATGGGTCCCATTAAATTGGTATGGAGCATCTCTCACCTGGAGTTCCACCATCCATCAATTTCGCCTTACTGCCACCTTTGTATGATTATCCGGTCGAGTCTCTTCTTTAGGATTCAGTGATTTCTCTCTGTCTGTCTGTCTGTCTCTCTCTCTATCTCTTCCCCCCTCAGGTGCACATATGCACTCTCAGATATGCTTGGGTTACCTCTGAACTAAGAAATAATTAGAAAAGACGCAAGCCTATATCTACTCTTGTATTCCACGTTTCTTATTTAAATGAGAATGCTAATATTATTTTTTATCCACCTTTAATTTAGAAGAACCTGTCTCCCTTCATGTAACCGCAATAAATGGCTGGAATAGTACATATATCAAAAGATGCGGACAAGGAAACACTTCAATGTGTAATCGGATACTTTTTAGTCCAGTTGGGCCACTTGAAGGTTCTGAAAAAATAAGTTGTTACATTATGCTAATTTCATATTGATTTCTAGTTGCTTCTAATTTGCAGCATAGAGTTCATATTTCATTAAATATGATGGTTGTTGGGGTAAGAATTTCAAAGTGGTAATTTATAAAATATTGGGTTTTCTTTTTTGCTTTCACAGGGACCTCAGTTTCAATAACCTAAACGGTCAAATTCCAAGCTCCCTCCTCAATATGAATACACTTTCCAACTTGTAAGCAAATTTTGCGATCTACTATTTGTTGGATATTTAGTTTTCTTCTACTGAAGAAGAAACATTTGATTCTTACTTCATGGTTTTGTCATACAGGTACCTTGGAAGCAACCTTTTATCTGGTTTAATACCATCCACAAAAAGTTCAAATCTTCTCAATGTGTATGTGCAGATGTCCATGAAATTTCCATTTTATATGCGTAACTAGTTACATTGAGTTTGACTTCCCAATGAAGAGGTATATTTAATAAAAAAATGTGACAAAATTATCAACTGAAGGATCATGCTGAACCCTCCTCTTATGAAAGAATTTTGAAGACTTTGTTGACCAAAGCTACATTCCATGACTCAAAAATAAGCAAATTCACTTCCAGTCCACTGTCCACTTGTATGTCTAATGTCTTAGTTTTTGTTGGTTTTGGCTCTGATCTTTTGGTACTTGTACTGCAGAGCTCTGACCTAGAAATAAGTATTTAACCTGGTAAATTCATGCATAATGCTTTCCGATATTTGGTAGCACTTATGTTTGCAAAATATTACCATGCACACGGAATTGATAATGCGACTCATTCTCAACACCATATTTGTCATTGGCAACACAATGCTTTGCTTTGGTTTCATTTTCCAACCCAAAAATAAGAATGGTCATTATGCCTCCCCTTTTATGTGGTTAAACATTACCTGAAACTCGAGGGATATCCAGAACACCCTATGGGGTTTGCAGCTCTATAACTTTGGATCATGCTTTTCCAATACAAGGAGACCAAGTTTCTATGTGACTGCAGGGCTTCAAACAAAGTGTATGCGTTCTTGTTATAAAGCAACTGTTGCAAGGTTGCCCTTTTCATCTTTATATATTTTATGGCTTTATCTTATTGCTGTGACATAAACAATCAAAACATCCTTTAAGGTGTAAATGTAAGATGAAACAACTTGAGAAAAACCAATGACAGGTTATCCACATTGCTCATGTTGTTGGCCTGTAAGATTCACATTTGGTACTGAAGACAAGCTAAAGTACATTACTGATGCAATATGAATTTATGAACTAATCATAATTTAAATTATGAGACTGTGGTGGAGTCTTGCTTTCACGTTTTGAGGATTCCAAGAATGGTGTTTGTTATTTTGCCTGCAGATGCAAGTAAGAAACAAGGAAAGTAAAGCTGAAAGAAAATGTCCTTATTGATCATTCAGAAGTTACCACTGTGCTTGTTTTCCCATTCAAACTTCTTTAATGTTTTAATTTTCATTCTGAGGTGATTCATATATCATTCGCCTTGAATACCATTCTTTATATTTATAAAATGAAGCTCATGGCCCACTTTTGTCATGAAAGTTGAAAATTACTAAGTGTATTGGTTATGTACTATTTCCTTATAAATATACTTCAATCTTCTGTGCTGACAGAGACTTGTCATACAACAATTTATCTGGAAGCCTTCCTCCTTGGTTGGGTGAAAACAATTTGAAAATGTAAGGAATTCTTAAATTTAATAGTTTGACATTTTCTTGAGTTTTCTCACATACTTACCAATCTAAATTCTTATATTTTGATTACAAATCCTCCTCTGAATGCAGTAATTTGGTTGGAAACTCCTTGGTCATTGATAGTTCTAACAACAGGTGGGGTATTGATACAACTGATTTATGGCTGCTTCAGCAGTAGTGTGATGCATGTCGATTAAAACATTGACCAACTTGTGTTTATTTTCTTATTAAGTCATATTACATTAATAGATGTGATAGTTAATATCAGAAAAGTGTTGTGGACGCAGTGGTTTGCCTGCTGGATTGATGTGTCTTCAACGGGACTTTTCATGCAACAAAAATCCTCCTAGTTGTAAGTTATCCGTTTTGCTTTTGGACCTTATTTAGTCAAGTTTCCTTCCTAAAAAATCTTAATCAGTTTGATTTTGAATGATGACATCTTAATGGCTGCATTCTTAGTGGTATCAGTGGCACCAGAGCAGCACCAGCAGTATTTCAACAGTATCTGATTGTTTAATATGTGGAAAGAGCTTTTATGGACTAGCATTTCAAGAAATGTGAGGCAGAAAAATGTGAGACATGCTTAATAAAACATCTAAATCATACTTATGGCATGAATATTGAACAACTGAAGCAAAAGATGTGGTTTTTATTGTTAATTGACAAAATTTATTAGAAGACAATCTTGATACTGATATTGTGAATATCAATGCTAAAAGTGATATGCTCTGTAAGCCAATGTTTTATAACCCAGTGAGTCGGGACTTGACTCGTTCATTCTTGACTAGTGACACGGCGGGTCAACTTGGTGACTCAGGCCGAGTTTTGTTAACTACTAAGTCACAGTGGTACGCCACTTTGGTGGCGTACCACGTACCGGTACGGGGGTACAGGTACCGGTACGGCGGTACGGTACCGGTACGGCCCGGATCTGGATCCGGGTCGGATCCAGATCCAAACATTATTTTAACAAAAAAACTCAAAAAAATACTTGTTTTTGATTTTTTTTTATTGTTTTTTTACTTTAACATAAGAAGTGTCATTATAACTTAAAAAAATCATGATTTTAAGTTACTTGTGGTTTAATTATGTATAATAATTATGGTTTAATTATATATAATAACTATTTTTTATATATAATAGTCGCCGTACCCGTACCATGATTTTAAAAAATGCCGTACCCGTACCCGTACCCCCGAACCCGTACCCGTACCCATACCATTGTGACATAGGTTAACTATTGTTTTTAAAGAAAAAAAATATATAACTTGTCATTTAAATGTAAAAAAGTTGTAAAAGGACTTGAATACTTGTATAATTCATATCATCAAGTAGTAACTAAGTTGCATTATCTCTTTTGATGACAAGAAATTGATAACAGGATCTATAATTTCATATTTCAAAAAAAAAATGTGGCAAGAATCAAAATATCAACGAAACACAGGTCAATAAAAGTCAAACACTAAGATTAATATATTCAACATTTACAACTATCTAATGGTTAACAAATTCGACATGTATGTTAATATTATATAAAACTAAAAATCCAAAAGTAAAAAATCCAATGTCCTAAAACTTGAAATAAATACACCGTACAAGAAGTTAAGCCTAACGAATTTTACCTTTGTATATGTAATTTGTAAATTTAATAAATGAACAATAATTCTAAATTCCTATATTTCAATAAGTGAGAAAATTTATGTCAAAACTTAAATAATTAATAAACAAATGACGTTGTTAATTACAAAATACAAAATTTATCACTGGACTACACCGAGTCAAAAGAGTTTTGGCTGAGTAATGGCCAAGTCAAGCAGAGTCAAGTTCAGCTATGGTCGAGTCAAGCTGAGTTTCAACAAAAACAGAGGCCCCTTGCTGGGTTGACCTGGTAGAGGGCTGAGTCAAACCGAGTCAACAAGTTGACTCGGTGAGTTTCTAAACATTGTTGTAAACAATATGGTTGATTACCAATTGAGCTTTATTATACTTGTTATGGTCATATTCTTTTTCGTTTTTTTTAACAGGTAGCAATATTCTAAGTAGAAGTTGTACCATGCTTTGGTAAATGCTTGCATTTTCAAGAACATCAGCTCAATCAGCACTCATGCTTCCTTAACACAGTTACAACTATAAAGAACAATATTTTCACCAGTAGGATTATTTGGTTCAGCATTATGTTACAACTATGGACTTCTTATTATTATACTAACTCTGAATAAGACTCAAATAGACATATTAGTACAGTAGATCCAAAAGTGAATCAAACATTCAAGATGAACTGTCCGTATCAGGCAAATTTTCTTGGTAGGCTTCCTTATATGCCTGCTGCATTTAATCTTGATTTCTTTGTAAAGATTATGTCATCACTTTACTTCTGTTTCATCCTTAGAAATTTCCTTTGATCTTAAAATGTTTTGAGAAAGACATGCTCTCATATGATCATATCAGTCTTTTAGAAGATAAAAAACAACATTTTTAAAACTCGCTGAGTCAGTTCGTTGGCTTGGGTTGGTCCCCTACCAGCTCAACCTAGTAGGATGACTTTGTTTGTGCACAAAACTCGGTGTGACTTAGAAAAGACTTGTTTGACGCGACCAAGTCACTCAAAAAGTGACTATAACAGTCACAAGAATAGACACTTGGGCACTAAGGCCACATAGAAGAAGAATATCTTATTGAATTGCTGAATCAGCTGCAAATCTACTAAAGGAGCCATTGGAACTAGCCAACATCTAGTGTAGCAAGTAACAAATGTAAAAAATAATAATAAAACCTAAAACTAATAACTTACAAAAATACAATAAAAACTTCTACATTACAAATGAAATATATATAACCTATAAACATATATGTATTACACATACATGAGTAACATCCCCCCTCAAACTTACAGTGCTATCGCTGAAAGTTTGTCTACAAGAAAAATAAATCTAGGTGAACATAGTGTTTTGGTGAAGAAATCAGCTGGAATTCAGAGGAGACATATGGAAATTTGATAGTTTTCCTCAAAAATTCTTCATGAAAGTCATGGCAGTCCATCTTTATATGCTTGGTTTATTCATGGAAGGTGGATCTTTTGTTGTTGCAACATAATTCAGTACGTTCTTCTATTCTTGTTCCCATATCAAGAAGCACTTTACGGAGCCACACAATTTCCATAGTTGTAGAAGCCATAGCGTGATATTCAACTTCTGTAGAAGAAAAAGAAACTTTTGTTGCTTCTTGTACTTCCATGAAATGATAGATTCTCTTAAAAAAATGCAAAACCTAGTAGTTGAGTGTCTATCATTTGGATCATCTCCCCAATCATCATCAGTATAAGCAATCAAATTGAGAGAAGAAGAAGAAGCTAAATACTCCCTTATTTATAGTCCCTTTGATGTATCTAATGATTCAAAGAACAACTCTCATTTGAACGGTTGATGGAGCATGTTGAAATTGACTTATTGCATGAACTGCATGAGCAATATCAATATAGGTGATACTAAGATACATTAATGATCACACAAGCTTTCTGTATGAGTAGGATTATCAAGAGGAAGTCCATCATCAATCTTCATTTTACTCTTTATTCCTTCTAGAGTTTCCACAATTTTTCCATCAGATATGCCTGATTTAGCAATAATCTCTTCCAAAAACTTAGTTTGTCATAAAAATTACCCTCAAGAAGAATATGCAACTTCTAGTCTAAAATACGTTAGAAACCCTAAATCTTTCATTTCAAAATTCTTTTGTAACAAACTTTTACATTCCTTAATTCCTTCTTTGTTACTACCTTTAATTATCATGTCATCATCAGACAATAGGAGAATTATGATACCTACAGAAGTATTCTTGACAAACAAGGCAATGTTAGTCAAACATGAGTTAAAACCATGATTAGAAATAACATAATTAAACCGATCATACCAAGCTTTGGAAGCTTGTTTCAGTTCGTATAGAGCTTTCTTAAGTCTTAATACCTTTCATTGTGGAAGTGGCACTCCTGATGGTGTATCTATATAAATTTCTTCCACAAGATCTCCATATAAAATGACATTTTTAACATCTGGTAGATGTTCCACTTTTTAATAGAAGCCAATGCAATAAGAATTCTAACAATGGTCATTTTAGCTACGGGACTAAAGGTTTCTTCGTAGTCAATTCCATATTCTTGAGTATATCCTTTAGCAACAAGCCTAACTTTTTATCTCTTCAATTGTCCATCATTTTTTGTTTTCACTTTGTAGACCTGTTTACATCCAATGGTCTCTTTCCGTAAGGATAAATCTTGTATTTCCCAAGTTTTTGTTTTTCTTAGGGCATTTAGTTCTTTCAGCATAGCATCTTTCCATTCATTATAATTTGATGCTTCATTAAATGTACATGGTTCAAAATAAGAGTGAATGACACTAATTCTAGCTCTATGTGCTAGGGAGAATGACTCATATGACACAAATCTATTGGGTTGTCTTATATTCCTAATGGATCTTCTAAGATTGACTTCATTTAAAGTAGATTCTTGTAGTGTTGCAGTCACTGTGATCATGGTGTCTTCTATATGGTTATGTAGCATTTTTCTTCTATGATAGGTAATTATTTTCTGTGAGTGCTCCACCATCATTTCTGTCATTAATATTATTTTTAACATCATATGGTTCATCATCATCAAATTTGGAAAGATATTTGAACAAGAAAGAATAATCTTTATCATATTATGGTTCTTTATTTTTACCAAATCCATTTTCTTCTTCATTAAATTTTACGTTTCTAGAAACTATAATCTTATCTTTGATTGGGTCATAGCATTTGTAGCGTTTTTAAGTTTCAGAGTAACCAAGAAACACACATTAGTTCACTTTTGAACTCAATTTGTCAACCTTGTCGTTCAAACATAGCATTTGCATAAAAAAACTCTAAGTCAAATGTAATCAGGTTCATAGTTAAATAATATTTTCAAAAGGGGTCATATTTTCAAAACTTTTGAAAGCATCCTATTTATGAGATAGACAAAGGCGAGGAAAGCCTTAGGCCAAAAGTTTTTAGGTATATTTTCAATAAGTAGAGTTCGGGTTATTTCTATTATGTGTCTATATTTTCTGTTAGAAAGACCATTTTTTTGGGGTATCCTTGAGCATGATTTTTTGTGAACTATTCTAAAGCTTTCCAAATACCTTCTGAATTCATTTGAAACAAATTCTCCTCCAAAGTCTGTTTTTGAAATTTTCAATTGGGCATCAAATTGAGTTTTTGTCAAGTTGTGAAAACTTTTAAAAACTTCAAATACTTCAGATTTGATTCTTAGAAGGTATGTCTAACAATATCTAGTAAAATCATCAATGAAGATCACATGGTAAGATAATCCTCCTTTTGACATAATGGGAGATGGCCCCCATACATCGAAATGAACAAGCTCAAAGGGCATATAAGAGAAAAAAATTCTTTGTCCAAAAGATAAGGATTTCATTTTTTCATGCATGTAATCATTACAATTGAAGTCCTTGATAAAAAAAGTCTTGGTTGGAGTCATCATAGATAATTTTCTAAGGTTAGGATGACCTAATCTTTGATGCCAAGCGTTGATGTCAACATCTTTGACAATATTACAAAATTTTTCTTTGGGAATACATAAGTTGTTCATATAGTAAAGATTTCCATTCCTAAAACCTTTCCCAATCAACTTCCTGGTTTGGTGATCCTGCACCAAACATTTACTTGATGAGAAAACTATATCAAAACCAAGATCTGATTTGAGAAAAAGAAAGTAAATTAAGATTAAATTTGGGTACATAACTAATTTTTGGTATGTAAAAGTTTTGTTTTCTTCCAAATTCCTTTTCAAAATTTCCAAAACCTTTAACATTCAAAGACGTTCCATGATTCCATCGGTGGTAAATACGCTTGACTCCCTTTGTGCTTGTTCAAACATAGTCAAAAGGGATATATTAAGTGCCATATGAAATGATGCTTCAAAATCTAAAAGCCAAGGGAAGATACCAGGAGTAGTGGAAGTGGATGCCATTGTTGCTAGAGCTCAGGAATTTGACACTTTTATCATAGGTTGGAGAGCCATCATAATTTGATTCAATGTTGAGGAGATTGACGAAGATCGCATCCTTCATTTTGAACATTTGCAACCTTCTTTTGATCAAAAGGTCTAGAGTTGCCTTGCCCATTTAGAGCATATGTTCCTCCTCCTTGATTGGTTGTCCTTGTTGTTTCCCAGAAGTTTTGGACAATGAGGTCTTATGTGACTCAGTTCATGACAAAAATGGCAAGTAACTTTATAATCCCCTTTGTTTAGATTCTTACAATGAAGTGGTCTATAAGTTCTAATATTTCTTCTGGGTCTTGAAGCGGCTAGAACTTTATTCTCTTCTTGTTTGGATACAAGAACACTATCCATTTCATTTGTCAAGCTCATTCTAGTTTTTTCTCCACTTAACTCGGTAAGAAGTTCATGAATGAGTAAAGGAGAGGCTAGCGACAATAAAGCATACCTTGTTTGCTCAAATTCGGGTCATAGCTCTCGAAGAAATTGGAAGAATCTAAATTCTTCTAACTCATCTCTTTTAATTTCATGACACTTGCAATCCATTCCAAGTTTGTGGTTGAGTTGGTCCAACTCATTCCATACGCTAGAGATTTCCATAAAGTAATCTCTTACACTTTTTTCTCCTTGTTTGATGTTTTGAGCCTTTTGAATCAAAAGATATTTTCAGGCTATATCCTTTTGAGTGAACATACCCTTAAGATATTTTCATTTCACTTGCCGTCCCTCCCATAGTACATGAGATTTTGGGCAATTCATGGTCCAACTTTATCCTCTCATAGTTGTGTAGAAAGTAACACATGTAAAAAATAAAAAATAAAAATAAAACCTAAAACTAATAACTTACAAAAATACAATAAAACCTCCTACGTTATAAATGAAATATATATAACCTATAAACATATATGTAGTATACATACATGAGCATAGATAATATATATCTTATTTCTTAACAGTCACGAGTCAAACAAGCATGTCCCACCTTCCATTTTATAAAGTTTGATGGCTTTATTTAATGCCATGGACGTAAAAACTAATCGCACAGTTAAAAATTTCTAGTAGCATGGATAAACTTTTTAAAAACATTAAAAAAACATTAAATTTCTACAATTTCTCTGACAGTCTCCAATATTTCCCTCTCCCTTTTTCTCTTTTCTTTAGTGTTCCTCCCTTTCTCTTTCCCTTTTTTCGGGCTTCTCTCTCTCGTATTTCAGCCATTCCTCTCCGTCTCTCTCTTTTTAATGTCCCCTTTCTCTAATTTTTTGGGTTTATCTCATAATTGCGACTTTTCTCTCTCATATTGGTGTCCCTTTTGCTATCTTTATCAATGTATCTCTCTCTCCCCCCCCTCTCTCTCACACACACATTCATATTGATGAGGCCTCTCTCTCTTTTCATTTTTGGCATCCCTCCTTTTCACTTCATGTGAGTTTACAAACTAACAAAAATAAGTAAAAAAAAAAAAACTAAATAATCAGTTAAATGTGGTTTTTATTAGAAAATAAGTGGACAAAACTCGGCCGAGTCATTGGGTTGACCTATTGAGTCAGCAAATCATGAATGGATGTGTCGAGCCCTAAGTCACCGTGTTTTTAAACATTGATAAAAAAGTGATAATTCCTTTCACTTATTGCTTATCTATTCCTTTTGCAGAACTAGGTTTAACCCATTACTTGTCTTTTGGCCTATGCATGATTTTCCCCTCCAATAGGGAAACTGATTTTCTAATGCAAATTATGAACCATTTTCTTGAAGGCCTAACATATGAATTGCTTGACAAGAATTTACCTGCTATGAAAAAACTGGCTCTTTTTGGAACCATGGGTTCTCTTCATAAAATGTAAGACCATCTGCCTAAATTTGCAGATTCTTCATTTGCAATTAAATGTGGTGGTCCACAGATTGCATCTTCAACTGGCATAGTGTTTGATGGAGAGAATGAGGATCTTGGTGCTTCATCATATTATATGATCGACACAGAGAGATGGGCAGTGAGTAACAATGGGATGTTTCTTGCTAACAATAATCCTCAGTTTACGCAGAACAGCTCATCACAATTTACCAACACATTAGATTTGAACTTATTCCAAACTGCAAGGCTATCTCCAGTTTCATTGCGATATTATGGACTTGGCCTCCAAAACGGAAACTACACAGTGAATCTTCTATTTGCTGAATCAGCTTTCCCAGATTCACCTATTTGGCAAAGTGTTGGAAGGCGTATTTTTGATATTTATGTTCAAGTATGTATCATGAATAATGTTAACTCTCTCCCCCCCACCCCTTTTTCCTTGTATATGATGTATATATGTATCGTGTATATTAGAAATTACCCAAATTTCCTATAATAAGATGGAAATCTTAGTTTGAAACTCTATCTTTTGAAGGGAAACTTGGTGCTTAAAGATTTTGACATAAGAAGGCAGGCAGGTGGAGTTTCATTTAGAGCTGTTTCGTTGAACTTTACAGCCAATGTATCTCATAACTTCCTCGAAATTCACCTTTACTGGGCTGGAAAGGGAACGTGCTGCATCCCTGCTCAAGGAACTTATGGGCCGTCTGTTTCAGCAATTAGTGTTACTCCAGGTAATTTATGGAAATGTAGGAAGCTCAATAATAGTAGAAAATGTCATTTTTGGAAATTTCTGACAGTGTCATATCATGATGCAGATTTTGTGCCAACTGTTTGCAATCGCCCACCAGGCATGTGCTTCAGAAAGAAAAAGGCGACAAGTGCTGTCATTGGAATTTCTGTTGCCGCTGGAGTGGTTATAATTACTTTCCTTCTGGTAATTTTTGTTTTGCGACAGAAAAAAAGGCGGCTCCTCCTACAAAATGCAAATGCAGGTAATATGATTAAAACTTTGACTAGGGATTGAATCTTTTGGTAAGGAGTAAGGATAATCAATCTGAACAGGTGCATCCTCCAAATATTAGATAGTTAGGCATGCAGAGTAAGCTTGTTATCGAGTTGCAAAAGTCAGTGCTTTAAGTAATGCATCCATGTATGCTAAATTTCTTTACACTAAGGATGTGTGGTTGTTCTGCAATCTGACTTCTTACTTTGTGAATCAGAGCTCTCAGGAACAGGTGTGAAACCAAATATATTTAGCTATGCTGAACTACAGGTTGCAACAAACGATTTCAATGCTGCAAACAAGTTAGGAGAAGGGGGATTTGGACCAGTGTATCAGGTACATAGGTCACAAAAAGGCTTATATGCATGAAAGTGCATAAGGATGCATAAACACTTGAGTGGAAGCTACCCTATAGACATTACATTGCATTCTAGATGTGATCCTATGTGCATAACTTATCACTTATTTTCATGCTTGCACCAACTTCAGTGGTTTTCTGAAACTAAAAGAAACAGAAAAATGGAGGCCATGCTGGCTCATGAGAGACACTCTGCTGGTTTTTTAGTTCCATCCTTACTAAAGAAATAAATAAATGCCAAAAAGTAATGATAGAATAATTTTGGTTAATGCTAGAATATAGCACAGACTAAATCTAATGTGAGTAATAAATAACGGAAATATCTAGAAGGATAAGCTTCATAAAAAGATACTTAACGAGCAGGCTCGGGTTGGCCCGATATATTTTTTTAATATTATATTTTTGATATATATATTTTATTACGAATAATTATATTTACGTATTATTTTACATTTAAAATATATTTTTTATTTTAACAGGGCTGATCCGGGTCAGGTCCGGGCTTGGGTTCTGGGTGTCGCGCCGGCCCGGCAGGTGCCCAGGCCTATATATAGGCATGTCATCTGCATCTTTTCTCACTTGCACTGTGGCACTGAAAGATAGATGACTTGACTGATCAGAACAATTAGGATTGCCATTAAGTTGGTTATTGCTATCTGCTTCAAGATATCAGATCCTATCCCACTCAATGCCAACTTGACTCTATTGAGATCTGCCATTGGCATCCATACATTTTGAACTTGTCCTTTGAATTTTACATTGATAAATCTAGTAATTATACGTTAACCTAATGCTAAAGCTTGCTTTGATAAGAAAGAAGAAAGGGGTTTCTATCATACAAATACTCCTGTAGTTGCATCTGCATGTGTGGTTTTGTTGGTGTCATCAATCCTAATTAGCAGAAAACTTAAGCTACTCTGCTGCACAGGGCACACTTTCAGATGGGAGGGTTGTGGCTGTGAAGCAACTTTCAGCAGCATCACTTCAAGGAAAGAGTCAGTTCCTCACTGAAATCGCGACCATTTCTGCAGTGAAACACAGAAACCTTGTGAAGTTGCATGGATGTTGCCTCGAGGGGGATAAATGTCTCCTAGTCTATGAGTATCTTGAAAACAAAAGCCTTGATCATGTTCTCTTTGGTATGTGTTTCATGCAAGTTGGGACATCTTCTGCCTATTGCTCTGGACCAACACATTGATAATTTTTGTGGATTTGTATTAGAAAGTAGCATGAGTAAGTTTGTCTACAAAGAGTCGTTTCTATGCTAGTGCTTTCATTTACCATCCACCATGCATGCATGACCGTACTCATATATGGAACTAATGAACATAGTTAGCACGGGTAAATGACACCTTTCTTATCATTGAAATACTCTGTGTTTCTGCACCAATTGAACCTTTGAGAACTAAGAGAATTTGGTGACATTCTGCAAAAAATAAATCCATTGATCAGAATGATCAACTATGAACATGCTTGAGTGCTGATTCGTGAAGGGTATGATCACTTCAAAAGCTGATGGCTCCAATCACTTTGCATGTGGTCACCAATTCCAATATTTCTTTGATTGAAATGATTACCAAGAGCCCTATTGGCTTGCCATTTAAATGTTTGCTAACACCAATTCGATGTTTTTCTTTCCTTAAAGGAAACAAGGGACTGAATTTGAATTGGCCTGCTCGCTTTCGCATCTGTTTGGGAACCGCTCGAGCGCTTGCTTATCTTCATGAAGGATCTGGGGTAAAAATTGTACATAGGGATGTCAAAGCAAGCAATATTCTACTTGACGCTGAGCTCAATCCAAAAGTTTCTGATTTTGGTATGGCCAAGCTTTACGATGACACCAAATCACACCTTAGCACAAGAGTTGCGGGAACAGTGTAAGTTCTTTCTTTGTCCTCTTTGAAATATTCAATTCAAATTTTTGCCATCGAAAGTAAATTTCCCTTCGTCTATCTCATCGTCTATACTTTTGGAAACTTTTGAAGTGGATATCTTGCACCAGAATATGCAATGCGTGGACATTTAACTGAAAAGGCTGATGTGTACGGATTTGGGGTTCTTGCTCTTGAGATTATTAGTGGAAGGCCTAATGCAGACACTAGCTTAGACCAAAAGGAGATATATCTTCTGGAATTGGTAAGGGTCACCTAGAGACCTTTTCTACTGTTTCTCCAATGCCATCATCTTTCGGTTCTTCTTTTCTTTTTTTTAACAAAAAATTTTATTAGTCATTTTCTTGAAATAATGGCTCCTTTAAAAATGTCCAAGAAATTAAAATAACAAATGGAGAGTACCATGATTTAGCCCATATTGTTCAGTGAATTCTTTATAGTGTTTTACAATTTTGCAGGCCTGGCATTTACATGACAATAGCCACTTGAAATTGGTGGATCCAACTCTAACTGTGTACGATGAAGAAGAAGCTCTCCGAGTTATTAGAGTTGCCCTTTTGTGCACACAAGCATCGCCATCACTACGTCCACGCATGTCTCGCGCCATTGCCATGTTGTCAGGTGACATAGAAGTGAGCGCTGCAACATCAAGGCCTGCATATCTTACTGATTGGCACTTCAAGGATATAAGCAACACAATTGATACCAATGCATCCACATCCAAGATGACTGCAACCACAGGTTCTGATGACTACCAAACTTCAGTAACCACAAGTACCATAACCGAGGGAAGTCACTTGCCCTACAGTGATACACATCCAACATTTTAACATTCACGAAGCATTGGTGACGATGATGTCCACGAAATAAAGTTTTAAATTTTTAATCTATATATATCATAGTAGTTAGATATGGACAGTTTTTAGTTTCTTTCATCATCTGTGCTCTTTTTATTATTGTGTTTTTGTACCATATAAAAATGAACGAGTGCTGGTTTAGCCTTTTTAAATGAAATGGAGACTGTGGAAGATGTGTCAGAACTGCTTACATAAGAGGCATTTTTATCATGTCTATAACATCATAAATATGGGAATATATTTGAGAATAGTTCAGTAATCTAGGATTATGAGAAAGGTTGATGGCCATCTGTACTTAAACGTCTTTACTACTGTGTCCAATGTTTGTAATTGTCTTGGTGTTGAATTGAAGGAAACAAGTGGAAAGGACGAGATTCTCCTTACCAAGCATTCAGGTAAATTTTTGCCAAGATTTTTTGGAACACCATTAGTATGGGGGAAGGACTGAAAATTTCAAGAAATCTTCAAGGATTTAAATTTCTAGATTCCCTGCTGACTGTTGTTCTGTTTCATATCCCTTTTGGGTTGTCATGCTAAAGCCAGCTATGGGCAGGTTAGGATATGCCATATTTCACATTCTAGTCGGTTCTAGCTTGGGTTATCAAGTTGATATACGGGTCAAGTTCAACACCGATACCTGTATATAGATACGCCCAGATGTGTGTTATTCCTTCAGACAAGTAGGTTATAACAGTCTGAGTGCGTGTTGTTGAACACGAAGATAGCCTTAGATTAAAGATTTTGAAAAATTTTTAGGCACTTATATGATCATTCGTCACACTATTAGTTTTCTTGGTCGTGTATCCTTTTTTTGTAGTTTGAACAAAAGCTGCAGCAAGGTGCAGGAATCTGCCATATCAAGCACATAGATCGTTTTTGGGTCAAATTATTATGGTTATTACAGTTAACATTGGAGTTAGGAATTTATATTGTAACACTGCATGTGTGGGGGATGGACGTGAAAACAATTATAAATTGAAGACTCGGGCAGAGAGAGAATTTTTGTCTTCTGAAGCCGAACAATCAAAGGACCGACTGTAAGGGGCCAACATTAAAAGGGGAACAAAGTGAAGTTTTTGAAAATTTGAACATGTAAATTTTTACATTTTCAAAATCTGAAGGAGGGCCATGGCCCCTGCCCGCCTTTTGGAAATACTTTAGGGATTTGTATGCCCATCTATCATGCTATTAGTTGACCTAGTTCGCAAGCATTTTGAGGTACAAATAAAAGCAGACCACATGGCAGGTGGATCCACCATATGTGTTTCAACACATGTTAGTTTCGTGAGCCATGCTGTAACAATGTTAGAGCCGGTATTTGTTGGATTACCAAGTCATTTGTTTAAGCGATCACAACATGAAATAACTCCAAAAGATGTGGCGCCAACTGTAAAAAAAGATGTTAGATAAGGAAGGCTGTTCAAATGATAACAGAAAATCTAGTAATCGTGGCAGCAAGATACACTTGCCTTGTCGTGTAATATTTTAAAATGTAAAGATCATAAAATCGTAGGATTGCCTCAGGCACCATTTGATTGTATTGTGACTATGTTGAATAGTGGAAATCTTCACCATAAGCATTGAGGCTGGAGACACCATGGATGTAGGTCAAACAACATAATCATGTTAAAAGTTCTCTCTCTCTCTCTCTCTCTCTCTCTCTCTCTCTCTCTCTCCCCCCCCCCCCCCTTCTGATGTAGGCCAAATGACATAACCACATTAACCCCCTGTTTGGAGGGACAAAAGGGAGCCACAAAGTAGTCAATCCTGTGTTTAGTTGGTTAACGTAGACGGAGGGGAAAAAGGAAAATAAAAAATATGTTTGGTTGTAAGGAAAAGGAAAGTAGAAGAAATGAAAGGATGCTTCAATGTGAATTCAATTCCCATCAAAATTTAAGGGAACATTGGAATGGAAAGGTAAGGGGCTACTCTTCTCATTTCTTCACTTTCCTTTCCTTTCCCTCCTAATTTTATTTCCTTTCATTTCCTCTCATTTCCATCCATTCCTTTCATTCCCCTTTCTCCATCCAAATAGTAAAAGTGTTCTCTCTTCCTCTCTCTCTCACACACACATTGTGTTTTGCTTTTGTGGAGAGCTTTGATATGATAGCAGAGCTTAGGATCAGGGCTGTCATTTGTGTCCTTTGAAGCTTCCCCTTCCATCAGCATTCAGTTTTTTTCTGATGACATGGAGCCTTCTGAGCTGGCAGCATCCAACCAGCTAAGTACCCAATCTTTTGGTCAAGCTCTGCTGAATATTTAGCACTTTCTTAATGTCAAATTAAATACATATAATTTTTTGCAATGGGAGTTGCAATGCATTCCCATGTTAAGAACATATGATTTATATGGATTCGTTGATGGCACCAGCCTGCCCTCCCAAGCATTTTAGAGAAAAATAATGTGGAGGAACTTAACCCTGGCTATACTTCATGGGTGTGTCATGATCAATTGCTTTTAAGTTGCCTTATTTCATCTTTGGCTAAATCGGTCCATGCCCAACTAATGGGGCTTAGAACTTTTTATAAAGTTTGGAACATGCTAAGTGCCACATGCTGCCCACTCTTGGTCATGTGTCATGCAACTAAATAAACAGTTGTAGAGTTTGAAAAGGAACTTCTATGATAGATGGATATTTTTATAAAGCGAAGATGCTAACCCATCAATCAAAAATGGCTTTAAAACAGGTTGACAAAGAAGATTTGGTTATGCATATTTTAAGAGGGTTGTTAGTTGAATACACTATCAAGGTGAATACAGTTCTTAGAACTCTGTGGAACCCTAACCAAGAAGGTAAAGTAGCATAGAGAAACGAGTAACCAGAAATATCAAAGACTGCAGATTTGAGAACATAAAGCACTATTTATTGTGCACATCAGATTGTGTTTGAATATCTTGTATAGGGAACCGGGTCCGGATATGGACCCGGTACCCATGGGTGCGGGAACCGAGGATGGCTCGGTGCCCTAAGCGGGACTCTCTTCCTCTCCCTCTTATTTCTTATCACTTATTGTAATTTGTTGATTAAGTGAAATAAGTCTCTCTCTCCTAGGGTTGCGGTTTGCACCTAGGTTAGAGCTTCTCCGTGGTTTTTCACCTCTTCCTGAGGTTTTCCACGTATATCTTGTGTTGCTTCTTCGTTTTTTCTTTCGTTGCTTGTTTCTACATGGTATCAGAGCCCACGCGTGTGGGACTCATCCTGTGATTGTGAAGTTTGTCGTTGTTCTTGCACCGCCGTCGTTTCCACCGCCGCCACCGGTGCTATCTCTTTCATTGCCGCTGCCGCCGCCGGTGCTATCTCTTTCATTGTCGCCGCCATCGTTGCTCCCAGCACCGCCGCCGTTGCTCAGTGTGCTGTCGTTGTCGCCCCTTGCCTTGTCGCCTTGTTCGCCGCCGCCGTCTCCTTTGCGTCATCGCCCCTTGCTCTCGTGGTGTCTGGTGTTGGATATTGCTTGCCCCTGGAGATCGTGATGGCCACAGAGATGACTCCCAAAACCGATGTTGCCTTTGACACGGGTAGCAATCCCAAGAGCGAGAATGTGCCTGTTCAAGTCACCTCTATTCGGCTGAACAAAGACAACTACCTCTCTTGGTCTGTTGCGTTTGAAATTGGGATCACGAGTCGCGGTCGTCTGCCCTACATCATTGGGGAGAGACCCGCGCCTAGTAAGACCGACCCTAGCTGGGCGACTTGGTCATTGGAGGACAGTCAAGTTAAGGTGTGGATTATTAGTTATGTTTTTGCTGACATTCAGCCCCTGATTTTGCGAAAGTCAACCTCATATGACATGTGGACAGTGCTTGCGAGGATGTATGGCCGTAAAAAGAGAGTCTTGCGTACGTATCATATCAAACGTAGCATCTATTCCCTTAAACAGGGTGACTTGTCTGTGGTATCCTTCTATGCAGCCCTGAAGACGAAATGGGAGGAACTGGATTATCATGTTAATGATGACTGGAGTTGTGGTTCTGATCATGCCCTGTACTGGCAGCAGGAATGGATGGACTGGACGTTTATTTTTCTGGGAGGTCTGCATGATGAATTTGAATCCATTATGAGTCAAATTCTCAACTGTGATGAGACTCCTGGGATTGAGGAGGTGTATGCTCGGGTAGAATCTGAGGAACAACGACGTTAGGTGATGCATATCAACTCTAGTCATGGGAGTTCACCCTCAGCCTTTGTTAGCCGTGCTCCAGGGACTGGGCAGCGTCCTGCTAGGCGTTGTAGTCATTGTAACAAGTTGGGGTATTCTGTAGATTTCTGCTGGGATCTTCATCCTGAGAAGAGGCTCACCAGTGGTCGTCCTCCTTCTGGTCGACGTGGTCCCCCTGTGCCCGATTCTAGTCATGGTAACTCTTCAAGTGTCGAAAAATCAAAGTTTTCCTCTGACCAAATCAAGGAAATGCAAGTTTATATAAGCCGGCTATCCACTACTCAGGAGGACACCTCCACGTCTCAGGGTACTCAGTTAGCCCAAGCTCTTGTTGCCACAAGCGATTAAGGTAATCCTTCACTTGGTGATTGGATTATTGATAGTGGAGCTACACATCATATGACAGGGGACCATAAGATGTTTCAAGAGTACAAGTTGTCTTCAGGGCAGCAACGTGTATCTATGGCTGATGGGTCTTTTATATCTGTGGCTGGAAAAGGGAGTTTGTCCTTGTTGAACAAATATTGTCTTCATAATGCTCTTCATGTTCCCAATATCCCTATGAATTTGTTATCTGTCAATAGTATTACCAAAGAACTCAATTGCAATCTAATCTTTTCTATTGATCATTGTTCCCTGCAGGACTTGGTGACGGGGAAGAATATTGGGATTGGTTTGGTTATTGATGGTCTCTACAGACTGCCCGTGCGGGTTGCTTCTGCTCTCATTTCAGCCACTAGTGGACAGTTGTCGGGCGTGGAGGACAGGTCTACTATTATGTGATGGCACGAGCGTCTTGGACATCTCCCATTCCAGTTGCTTAAGAAGTTGTTCCCTAGATTTTTTACTTCTGTGGACTCCTTCACCTATGAAGTGTGTCAGTTGGCTAAGCATGTTAGGGCTTCATACCCTCTTTCTATCAATAAAACCACACGTCCTTTTGCTTTGGTTCATTCTGATGTTTGGGGTCCTTCGGGAGTACCTACTTGTTGTGGTTTTCATTACTTTATGACTTTTATTGATGACTATTCCCGGTGTACGTTCGTGTACCTATTGAAAGAACGTAGTGAAGTCCCAGTCATTGTCAAAAATTTTGTTGCATTTGTTGAGAATCAATTTGAGACATCTGTTCAAACCTTCCACACTGATAATGCTAGAGAGTATGTTTTTCAGTCCCTGGAGGACTTCTTGATAAGCAAAGGTATTGTTCATGAGACATCCTATAGTTACACTCCTCCACAGAATGGTGTGGCTGAACGTAAAAATCACCATTTATTAGAAGTCACCCGAGCTATTATGTTCCACAGGCATGTTCCAAAGCGCTACTGGGGTGATGCTCTTCTCACTAGTGCTCACCTTATTAATCGTATGCCTACTCGTGCGTTGAATGGTTGTACTCCTTACTCTGTGTTGAGGCCTACTCATAACCCCTGGCCTCTTACTCCTCGGGTGTTTGGGTGTATTTGTTTTGTCCATAACCATAGCCCAACCATCAAGAAACTTGACCCTCAGTCTGTCAAAGCTGTCTTCTTGGGGTATTCCTCAACTCAGAAGGGATATAAATGTCTTGATCCTACCACTTCTAAAATCTATGTCTTCCGGGATGTTACCTTTCATGAACATGAGGCGTATTTTCCTGTGAATCCTCTTCAGGGGGAGAGTATATGGAACAGTGTGGAAGAGTATTCTTCAAATCAGCTTATTCAATTTATGGACTTCTTGGATTACAAGGTCAGTCACAGTGTGGTAGATACAGCTAGAGGTGATAGAGACAGTCATGTAGAAGGGGGCCCTGTGGATGATCAGGTGGAAGGAAGGGGGCCCTGTGGAAGATCAGCCCACAGCCCGTGATCACTTATTTCGCCAGGTGTACACCAAAAAGCAAAAAGAAGTTGTTGAGGACGTTGATGTAACCAATCCCAATCCTGTGAGTTCCCCAAATGAACCAAGTCCAATGAATGAAAAACTTCCCATAGCCTTGCGCAAGGGGACCAGGTCATGTACTTCTCACCCTATCCAGAGATTTGTCTCATATGCGAAACTCAATAAAGATTACAAATGCTTTATTACTTCTTTGGCTATGTATGTGATTCCCAGGTGTGTGGAAGATGCTAGAGAGGATCCTAAATGGCTACAAGCCATGACAGAGGAGATGAATGCCTTGGCAAAGAACAACACATGGGAAGTGGTTGATATTCCCAAGGGGACTCATTTAGTTGGTTCCAAGTGGGTGTTTAATGTGAAGTATAAACCTGATGGTACTGTGGAACGATATAAAGCTCAC
Source organism: Nymphaea thermarum (assembly GCA_011799765.1). Lineage (NCBI taxonomy): Eukaryota > Viridiplantae > Streptophyta > Magnoliopsida > Nymphaeales > Nymphaeaceae > Nymphaea > Nymphaea thermarum. The sequence goes on from JAANDH010000927.1 coordinate 65,590, forward strand.
CTGGTTGCAAATGGGTTCAGCCAAAAATATGGATTTGATTATCTTGAAACATTTGCTCTTGTTGCAAAACTGAAGACTGTGAGGATCATCTTAGCACTTGCAGTGCAAAAGAAGTGGGGCATGAACCAGCTTGATGTCAAGAACGCCTTCTTGAACGGCCATCTAGAGGAAGAGGTCTATATGAGCATGCCTCCTGGATATGCTCAAAGTGGAAAATGTTGTCATCTCAAGAAGGCCCTGTATGGACTGAAGCAGTCCCCCAGAGCATGGTTTGAAAGACTGAGGGTGGTTATGAAGACGAATGGGTACAAACAGGGAAATTGTGATCATGCCCTATTCATTAAGCAGATAAATGGCCTGGTGAGCATTCTTCTTGTATATGTTGATGATATGATTGTCACAGGTGACGATGAAGAAGAAAAAAGGAAGATGAAGGAAAGGTTAGTTGCTGAATTTGATCTTAAAGATCTAGGAAAATTAAGGTACTTTCTGGGAATAGAGATTGCAAGATCTGAGACAGGACTTGTTATGAGCCAAAGGAAGTATACTCTGGATCTTCTGAAAGAGACAGGTAAATTGGGGTGCAGGCCCTTTCTAACTCCAATGGAGTCCGGCACAAAGATAAGTATCAAAACTGGTAACATCTTAGATGAGAAAGGAAAAGGAAGATATGAGAGGCTAGTTGGTAAGCTCATTTATCTTACTCTTACTCGCCCTGATATTACTTATGTTGTAAATGTGTTGAGTCAGTTTATGCATACTCATACTGATTGTCACTAGAATAGTGCAGAAAGAGTGCTGGGGTACCTGAAGAATGACCCAGGTAAAGTACTTCTTTATACACAGCAGGACCAACTCAATATTGAAGGTTACTCTGACGCCGATTGGGCAGAGTGCACAGATACTAGAAGATCTACCACCGGGTACTGTATCTTTCTGGGAAGAAACCTGGTGGTATGGAAAAGTAAAAGGCAAGAAGTTTGTTCTAGGTCTAGTGCTGAGGCTGAATACATGGTTGTTGCTATGGGGGTTACTGAAATGTTATGGCTAAAGATTCTCCTTGCAGATATTGGAATTGAAATGGAAGAGAAGATGAAGATGTTCTATGACAATAAGTCTGCGATAACCTGACAAATAATCATGTCCTGCATGACAGAACCAAACATGTGGAGATAGATTGTCACTTCATACGGGAGCGAATAGATTTAAAGGAGTTGATCCTTCCTTATATAAAGTCTGAAGATCAAATTGCAGATGTGCTAACTAAAGCCTTATGTACATCTCAATTTGAAAAGAATGTTAGCAAGCTTGGCATGTTTGATATGTATGCCAAGCTTGAGGGGGAGTGTTAGAATATCTTGTATAGGGAACCGGGTCTAGATATGGACCCGATACCCATGGGCATGGGAACCGAGGACGGCTCGGTGCCCTAAGCGGGACTCTCTTCCTCTCCCTCTTATTTCTTATCACTTATTGTAATTTGTTGATTAAGTGAAATAAGTCTCTCTCTCTCTCCTAGGGTTGCGGTTTGCACCTAGGTTAGAGCTTCTCCGTGGTTTTTCACCTCTTCCTGAGGTTTTCCACGTATATCTTGTGTTGCTTCTTCGTTTCTTCTTTCGTTGCTTGTTTCTACAGATTGTATTAGGTATTATATCATGACCACATACATACATTTATATACAGAGAGACACTTATGTTGGACAACTATATTACAACCGTCTCCCACTTCATAAACAGAAGAAAGAGTAAACTCAACAGAGGAATGAGTATCATTTCTTGTTGACATAGAAATGATATTTTTCTTGACGTTTGGAACAATAAGAACATTCTTTAAAGGTATGGAGGAACGAGCCATGGATATGTGTGCATTTCCAATATGTGATATTTTGTGATGGGAACCATCTCCTGTGACAACTGAGCCTTTAGCTAAATAAGGGAGAGCACTAGAAAGTTTACTTGTGTCACCGGTCACATGGGCTGCAGCACCAGAATCCACTGTTCGCATCTCCAAAATTTTTGGTATTTGAAGTGCTCCAGAAAAATTAGTGTTTTGAAAATAAGAAAGAAAGGGACTCGCCCGTCGATACGAGGAATGACCGTTTCCAGCGCCTTTACAGGGGATAATCAATCCAAGGGCTATGTTTATTATTGATGCATTTCATTTTGGCTTAAACATCCTTTCTATATGCGGTGTAGAAGAATATTGAAAGTTTGATGTTTCAAACTTTTGAAAAGGTTCTTGACGAATTGCTTGAGAATGTGAAACATTTTGAAGAAAAACTATATTTGGAAAATCTTTGTAAATATCATTTGGAAAGTTTGAGAAATCATTTTGAAGTCACTTTAGTGTTCTCTTGAGACGTTAAGTAAGTTTGAGATTTTGCTCTAATTTGGTTACCACCTAGTTAGAATTTCATCTCATCTTGCTTAAGTTCTTTGGAGGTGTTTGTGATCACAACTGATGTTAAGTGAGTGTAATGCATGAATACATTGATCCTATATTATTATGCATTCCTACCACAACATTAATCTAAAATGCATTCCTACCATAACATACATCTAAAATTTTTGTTTTTAAAGTTATTATAAATATTTTTACAAAGACAGAAAGGTTTTTGAAATTGGATTGGGGTTGTAGACCATCAAGCATGATTCCAATATTGGGTCATTACTTGAACTTTGGTCTTGATGAAGTCGGCATATAGAAGGATCATGAGAGAAAAATATTTAAAAGAATGGAAAAAGTTGAAATACTCTCATAGAAAGAAAGAGATAGAGAGAGAGAGAGAGAGATAGATAGAGAAGATGCACATACATGCGTACATGCTATCACATATACACATATATGGAAGATTGTAAAAAACTTCATTGATTTGAATAAAGAAAGAGATTTTAGAGGAAAAAAATGGAGAATGATATACATATATGTGTGTGTGTGTGTGTGTGTGTGTGTGTATATATATATATATATATATATATATATATATATATATATATATATATATATATATATATATATATATATATATATATATATATATATATGTGTGTGTGTGTGTGTGTGTGTGTGTGTGTGTGTGTGTGTGTGTGTGTTTATAAAAGAAATTTGTAGGTGAAGGCATTTGACTTGAAAAGAGAAATAAAAGATTCTAGAGAGAGAAAATAAACCATTTATATATATATGCATTCATATAGGTATTAAAATAAAACATAGAAGCATAGAGAGAGGATAACGAAGAGAATCATCATGTGGACATATATGTATATAATATGTATATACATATGTGTCTTCATGAGATTAGAAATCAAGAAATGAAAAATAACCGACTTCCAACTTGATGTAGGGCAGAGAGAAGCTTGAACTCATGCAAGAGTCTAAGCTAAGTCCCCAAAGCCACATTAAATAGAGTTCTTATGAACATATTTTGGAAAACATTATTATAAACATAGAACATAGTTATTTCATTTGTTATAAGGGAATATGTTTCTTCCACCGTTGGGTATGAAAGAAAACCAAACCACACGATAAGACACTCATTAGGGTTCCTAATCGGGTGGTTAAAAGGAAACTAACGCAAAATGACATGAAAATGCACCTTAACATGTACAAATTCATGAAGGTTTTTCCCGAGTTGAACAAGCCCAAACCTAAAAAATTAATCAACACAATAATAAAGAGAGAATCCCAAACCACACTCTCATTCTCACTGTGCATTCACATATATGAAATAGAGAAAAATTAAGCCACTATGAACAATATCTCTAAAATAAAACAACATTCAAGTAGTAGAGAGAGAACATATTCAATCATAGAATGTAGTAAGATATCATCTTTTCATGCTCCTGGTGCGCTCGAGCATAGCTCTTCGACTCTAAAATAGAGGTTTGAGAGCTATCTCATAAGGCCATGGGGAGATGAGGAAGAGAGGAAATAAGGTAACAACAACAAGACTATTCAAGAAAAGAAATATCATCATTCAATCATGAAATGAAAGATAATATCATTTTCTCATGCTCCCGGTGCACTCAAGAATAGCTTCTTGACTCTAACATAAAGACTTGAAAGCTATCTCTTATGGCCATAGGAAAATGAAGAAGAGAAAAAATAAGGGAACAACAACAAGACTATATTCAAGAAAAAAATGATCAACAACAACAAAAGCGTATTCAAAAAAAAGAATAACATGATTTAATCATAAAATGAAAGACTACTTCACCTTCTCATGCTCCCGGTGCACCCAAAGAGACCAAAACCACCCTTGGGGGCGGTTTTTGCAAGAAAAGGGGTTTTGCATTGTTGTAGGCCCAGGCTGGGCGCTGTTGCGCACCAGGTGCAACAGTGCCCGGCTCCTCGGTGAGACGCAAGCGGCAGTGCGCAATGCACTGCCACGCGTAGTGATGATCGTGACGCACTATCGTGCGACGCGCGACTTTTTTTTTTGTTTTAAAAGAAAACTTTTTGTGAAATAAGGTTTTTTCATAAAAAAAAGCATAAATTTTTTTTTTGTTTAATTTATTTAAAAAGCGTATAAGCCTGATTTTTATTTACAAAAAAAAAGGTCGACTTCGTTTTAAGCTTCAAAAATATATTCTGGTGCGAGGACAAAGCATAAAATAAGGGAGAAGCCTGTGCACGTGCGTGCGACGCTTATAGCACCCGAATTTGTCATTTTGAACTCAATTTTGGATTTTCTTCAAATGATCAATTCAGATCTAAAATTGAGTTTTGGGTCTAATTTGGATCTGAAAGTTGGACCTTGGATTTGAATTTTGCGTCTAAATTTGGGTTTCGTTATTGGGTAAAACAGCATAGTTTTTTTTTTGGAAAAATTTGGGGTGATTACATATGCCACTCTTTGTTACTAAGCCAGTGCTAGCAGTGCTTAGTGACAAAGATAAGCACCTCAAATTTTCAAACAAAACATTTTTGGAGAGATGTTTCATACTTAACTCCTTACCTGAATGGGTTGTTTGAGCTTATATTGCAGGTTTAACCCTTTGTCTACATGGGTTTGCTAATATTGAATTTAGGTTTAACCCCCTTGAAGTGGGTTGCCTTGGCTTGCATTGCAGGTTTGACCCCTTACCTGCGTGGGTTGCTCTTACATGGCAGATTTATCCCTTTACCTGCATGGGTCCCCCTTAAATCTTGATTGGTAATAATAATAAAAAAATTCTCCAGTGTAATTGTCATGTTTTACAACTGGGAAGAATTCAGATTGAATGGTAGATTGGATGTGAAAACACAAATATTTGTCATTGATTGAGAAGTGAATACAAGAGGACTAGGCATATAATTTCTTGAGGTTAAGGGCATTAACAGGATCGGCAAGTTCCACCCCATCAGCATCGATCAGTCGGTATGAATTACGGGGCAAGGCTTCTTTAACAACATATGGGTCTTCCCAGTTTGGTGCCCACTTACCACGTGGTCGTCCTCTGGGGTATACCACTGGTCGTAGGACCAAGTCATTCACTTTGAACTGTCTCTCGATAACTGACTTGGCAAATTGTTTAGCCACCCTCAGTCGCTTTTAGCCTCTTTTCATCTAGCAAATCGAGCTGCATTAGCCTTTTCTGCTGAAATTGATTTAAAGGAAACTCTATGAGAGAAGCGAACTTCAAAGCGAGTTTCAGTACATGTAATGGCAGAACCACTTCCATTCCATAGACTAGCTCTGTTGGAGTGGCATTTGTTGGAGTTCTCATAGTGGTGCGATATGCCCATAGAGCATTATGCATCTTTTCATGACAGTCTCTTCCCGTTTCTATGGCCTGTTCCAGGATACAGATCAGAATCTTATTGGTGGTCTCTGCTTGTCCATTACCTTGGGGGTAATAAGGAGCTGAAAAATGATGCATGATATGGTATTTGCTGCACAACTGCCTCATCTTTTCATTTTTGAAATGAGTCTCATTGTCAGATACTATATCATGAGGGACTCCAAATCTGCAAAGAAGATTTTTGTGAATGAATGACACTACATGACGCCCTTCTACTGTTCTTAGTGTAACGACTTCTACCCACTTGGTAAAATAGTTCATTGCAGCAAGAAAATATTTATGGCTATTTGAAGCTACAGAGGATATGGGTCCGACTCCGTCAAATGCCCACATCGAAAACGGCCAAGGAGATGTTACAGAATGCAAGTGAGAGGCTGGGGCATGGATGACTAGAGCACGTAGTTGACATTCTTTACATCTTTTGACGAATTAGTGACAATCTTTTTGCATAGTAGGCCAATAATATCTTGCTTGAATTATCTGTTTGGTGAGGGTTTGGTAACCAACATGGCCCCCCACAGTCTCCTCTATGTGATTCTTCAATGACTTCCTTTGCCTCATCTTCATCAAGGCATCAAGAGTATTTGGTACTAAACCCACGTCTGTATAGCACCCCTGTAAGAATAAAGTACCTTGCTGACATACGATGAATTGCTTTCTGTTCATTTTTAGGCATTCCATTCGAGAATTCTCCACTTACAATGTACCTTTTGATGTCATGGTATCAAGATGCATTCCCCTCTTGGATATACGAACATATGCCATTGTTTCAAAAGCAGGGTGTTCCAATCTTCCAATCTCAAAAGAATGGATTGCTTCATTGGTTCGAAAAGTGATGGTGCATCCTAGGCTCGCGAGGCCATCCGCAATAAGGTTAGCTTCTCTTTTTATGTGAGTGAGTTGCACTTCTTCAAACTGATGGATCAAGGAGGTGGCGATTTCTTGATATAATACCTCATCCTTGACTTGCCATTCTCCATTCACTTGGTTTATGATAAGTTGAGAGTCACCAAAGACATGCACCCTTTTCACTTGAAAACTCAATAAAGAATGAAGTCCTTGTATGAGAGCTTCATATTCAGCCATGTTATGGGTACATGAAAAGTCGAGTTTCAAAGAGTGTGAGATCATTTCATCTTCTGGAGTTATGAGTAGGATGCCTATTCCTGCTGCCATCACATTCTTGGATCCGTCAAAGTACATCTTCCATATCAAAACAGTTTCTAATCTTAGTACGTGTTCATTTTTTCTTGTATTGGGGAAAGTCTGCTAACTGATCCGCAATGGCTTGTCCTTTGATTGACTTCTGGGACACATATTCAAGATCATATTGCGTCAGCAGAACTTGTCACTTGGCGTCCATTAAGGAAGGGCTGCTCCAAGATGTAATTAAGAGGATTTAGCTTGGAGAGTATCTTGACCTAACAAGCTAATAAATAATGTCTTAGCTTCTGACACATCCAAACCAATGCTAGACAACTTTTCTCTATTGGGGAGTACTTCTTCTTGTGCTGAACAAAAGTTTTGCTAATGTAACAAATTGCATGCTCGATGCGATTTCCTTCCTCATATTATGCTAAAAAGCCGCCACATGCTAATTCATTCACTGTGATGTAAAGCAGCAATGGTCTACCCAGCATTGGGGGTTTTAGAATTGATGGATTTAGGAGGTATTTCTTGATCTTTTCAAACAATTGTTGGCATTCAAAACCCCATTCAAACTCGGCACCTTTCCTCAACAGCTGGTTGAATGGTTCGCATCTCATGGCCAGATTGGAAATGAATCGTCTGATGGACTGGATTCACCCTTGCAAACTTCACAGTTCCTTGATATTGGTAGGTGGCGGCATATCGATGATTGTTTTAGCTTTGGTAAGATCCATCTTGATCCCTCTCTTTTACTGACCATGAAACCCAAAAGTTTACCCGATTCAACCCCAAACACACATTTTTGAGGATTCAAACGAAGCTTGTACTATAAGTGTCTCTCAAACACTTGGGCGAGGGTTTCAATGTGGTCTTCTCTTGCCTTAGACTTAATCAATATGTCATCGATATATGCATCCATGATTTTGTGCATCTGGTCATGGAAGATGGCGGCCATAGCTCTTTGATAAATTTCTCCATCATTCTTCAACCCAAATGGCATCACCGTGTAACAGAAAGTGCCCCATGGTGTAGTAAAAGCTGTCTTAGGCTGATCTTTGATTGCTAATTTGATTTGGTTACATCCCGAATATCCATCCATGAAAAAGAACATGGCATGGCCTGCAGTGCTGTCCACCAACAAATTAATGTTTGGAAGTGGATAATCATCTTTTGGCGTGGCTTGTTCAGGTCCCGAAAGTCGATGCATAATCTAACTTTGCCATTTTTTTTGGGGACAACCACGATATTAGCTAATCATTCTAGGTAATCGATGGCACGAAAGTTCTCTATGCCCAAATCCAATAACCATGAACTGGAGCAACGCCTGACGGCGTATCTGAAAGGCGGCCAAGTGGAAGAAACAAGAATTCTGGTCACCATGCGAAAGCCAACCCAACCTAGAACGCTGCTGTCAGTGGATGAGTTCCCTAATCCACCACTCCTAATCAAGACTCTGGAAACAAAGGAGACGAGAAGATTGATCCGCAGAAATATTGTCAGATGACTAGAGGGGCAGGATCTCCTCATCCCAAACGGACACCTCAGAAAATTTACCACTCCAAAAAATACGCTTCCAGGCAATAACCTCCTTCCTAATGCAACTTACGCGAGAGCCTAAAAGCAGCCCACCTACCATTGACAATGCGAGCCCACCACCTAAGGACGACATCAACAAAGGACTCATCCCGGAGCCACCAAAGCTCAAAGCGAAAGCGGGTGCGCCCGGTTCCAGCCCTACCCCGAAGAAGTGAAAGTAGCAACAGTGCATGATCAGAAAAATGCCTCGGTCCTAAGACCCAAGATGACGATAGGAAAGCAGAGAACAGCTCAGGCGAGAGGAAGAGACGATTTAGCCTTCGGAGAATTGGAGTATTTCTATTGTTGGACCAAGTAAACTTCTCATTATTCAAAGGCACGTCGAAAAGGCCGAACTCATCAACAAACGAGCGAAAGACAGACATAGACGGACCAGAAGTGATAGGGGAGGAGGAGTCGGTAGGGCTAAGAAGGCAATTGAAGTTCCCTACCAAAAGCCACGGTAAAGAAGCAAGCTCACGAGCATGATAAAGCTCAGCCCACAGCTGGTCACGCAAGGCCCCAACGCAAGGACCATAAACCGTCGTAATTAAGACCGGGTCATTGGGCCAGAGACCATTGAGGATGGCGGAAATAGAGTACTTAGCATGCACAACAAGCTCCGCAAAAGGCGGAAACCAAGCCAGCAGAATGCCACTAGCAACACCATTAGCCGGAAGGTAACCAAAGGATGGCTGACGCAATAAAGTACGAACGCAGGCATGAGATACCATAGACAGGTTGGCCCCCACAACAATAAGCAAGGAAGGTCCATGCTGACGGACCCAAAAAAAGAGGTATCTACGTCGATAACTGGCACTCCGGCCACGCACATTCCAACAAGCAACCCTCATGGGGAAACCATGTGAAGCGACGCATGCCTAGTCGTCCTAGCAGCACCAGGAGTGAGGATGGAGGCCGCAGAAGCCCTGATCCTTCGTAATTCCCACCGCAACCTGGCAAGGCTGGAGCGGGAGGCTGGCGCAACAGTGGCAACAAAACATGAACGTAAAAAATCAAGTTGTTCCTGAGGAAGCGAGACCCTAAGAGAGGCAAGCGCATCCAGAAGGAAAATGCCCAACTCAGCATCTAACAAAAAAGAAACAGGCAGCAACCTATCAGGCGATAGAGGACAAACAAAAGGTCTGGTGGTGGGACCAGGCAACCGAGCAGGAGAGGGAGGAGAGGACGGGGAAACAAGGGTGGATGCCAGAGTCGAAAAACAGAGTGGGGAAAGCAGTGCCAACACAAGGGATGTGGGGGAGGGCAGGGCTAGTGGGGGGAAGAGGCAAGCAGGTGGGGGTGTAAGGGTAGTCGTGACTGAGTGTAGGGAGCAAAGTGAGCAGGGAAGGTAGGTAGGTGGCAAAACTACTGTCAATGCAAACAGAAGAAGATCGGAGCAGGTGGGCGAAGGAGGTGGTTCTGGTTGGTAGCAGTGGCAAAGGGGGGCCGGTTAAAAGGGTGAAAAACAAGGTAAAGGCAGTGGAGGGAGACGAGCTGACAGTGGGTGATGCATGGACAGAGGCCAAAACAACCGAGCAGTCAAAGAAGAGTGAATAACAACAGTGGCCTCAAGGGAGCGACCTCCAGACGATGAGATCACGGAGGCACAGGAATAAGCAGGGAAGACTGAAGAAGGCGGGACCGCCAATGCACAAGGTGGCAAACTGTCAAATGGGCGGGCGGCCAACTATGCAGGTGCAAAAGACCGGATGTCACCAAGAGTAGACGGAGCGGCTAGCAGCATCGGGTCGGGGCATCCAGAGATAGATGAGTGCGAACCACCAGCTCTCAAAGAAGAAAAAGGAAGGGGCAAGCAAGGTACCTTAGAGAAGCACGGCGGAGAGCAGGCAGGGCACCATAGAGTAGGCAAGGTCGGCTCCAGCGGTGAGGAAGCAAGGGCGGGAGCTTGGCACGCGGAGAGGACTGGTGCGGCAGTCCACCTAGGCCGAAGACCCGCGGAACCTCAACAGAGAATGGCGGACCCCGTGCGCCAGGAAAAGAAGGTTTAGGCCAAGGAAGCCGGGTAGAGCCAAAGAAAATAGAGCAAGCATCAGAGGTGGGCAACCGAGGAGCAACTGGCAGGGAAACCTGGACCCAGAAGGAGGAAGTGACTGCAGCAAAGCCATGCCGTCGACCAAAAAGTCGTTGATCATTCTGACAAGCAGGGAAACGGCAATGCGAACACGTGGCAACCTCTCAAGGTAGTACACATCTGACATTACCATTGACCCCATTTGACGCGGATAGAAGTGACTGACCGAAGTAGGTGGCGAAACCTAAAAGCACGACGAGAAGAGGGGACACACCAAGCTGAGGGGGTCGGCCGACCAACAATGACCACCTTGGGGCGCCTCGGCGGCAAGGAACAGTCACTCATCTGCAATAGGAGAAACTCGCAGCATGCGGTTGGGAGGAATGCTTGGAGTAGACCACGAGCATCAAGTAATTGAAGCGAGGTGGCGAGAACACAATTGATGATGGTAGACTGAGACCGCGAGCATCAAGTAACTGAAGCGAGTCGGCAAAAACACAATTGAAGATGGTAGACTGCCAACTGAATGATAAAGCCAAAGCCTGATTGGCCCCCTCAGACGAGCAGAGAAAACTGACAACAGCACGGCAAAACAAGCGATTAAGGAGGAGGGTGTTACCTGGCCGGATACCACAAAGACTGAGACCACCAACCCAAGCCCCGCGCGGCGGCCGTAAAGGCGGAGGAGGAAGGAGGGTGGTCATGTCCCCAGACCTGCCTATGATGTCAAACAACTGAAGCAAAAATCATTAACTGACAGAATTTATGAGAAGGCCATTTTCTTACTGACTGTATGATGGTTAACATCAATGATATGCTCTGCAAACAATATGGATGATCAGGAATTGAGTTTATCATAATTCTAAGGTCATGTTCATTGTTTAACAGGTGACCAACCATATGAGGTTGTAATATTCTTTGTTTAACATCACATTGTCAAGAGCATCAGCACGCTCAATCCCTTATCACAAATATAATTATAAAAAGGGGTACTTTTCACCACTGGGATTGTTTGGTTTGGAATCATGTTGCAACGATGGACTTATCTGTTTTATTAGAAACTCACTTTTCTGAATGGGAGGACTCAAACATACATATTAGTAGAATGGATATAAAAGTGAAAAAAGCATTCATAGATGAACTGTTCTCATATTAGGCAAATCTTCTCAATAGACTTCCTACATCTCTGTAAACCTTTCTCGTTTTTGTTAAGATTATGTCATCTGTTTTATTTCCGTTTAATCCTTACATATTTACTTTGATCATCCAATGGATTGAGAAGGAACATGGTCTCCTGTCAGTTCTTTTGTAAAGCATGAACAATAATTTTTTGTTTATTTAATCCCATAGGGAAGTTGATGTTTAACTCTTTATTTTGTAGGACTAGATTTAGCCCATTAGTTATCTTTTGGCCTCAAATACATGCTTTCCCTCACTAATAGGGGAACTGGTTTCTTAGTATGTTCAATAATGCAAATCATTAACCATTTTCTTAAAGGCTCAAAGCATGAAATGCTTGACATGGATTTACCTGGTTATGAAACATCTGGGTCTTTTTTGAGGACCACTGATGCTCTTCCAATAAAATGTAATTCCATCTACCTAATTTGCAGATGCTTCATTTGCAATTAACTGTGGTGGTCCACAGATTACATCCTCAGATGGCACAGTGTTTGATGGAGAGGATGAAGATCTTCGTGCTTCATCATATTATACGATAGACTCAGGGAAATGGGCAGTGAGTAACAATGGGATGTTTCTTTACAACAACAATCCTCAGTTTACAGAGAACACGTTATCACAGTTTACCAACACATTAGATTCAGACTTATTCCAAACAACAAGGCTATCTCCAGTTTCATTGCGATATTATGGACTTGGCCTTGAAAATGGAAATTATATAGTGAACCTTCTATTTGCTGAAACAGCTTTCCCGAATTCACCTACATGGCAAAGTGTTGGAAGGCGTATTTTTGATATTTACATTCAAGTATGTTCTCTCTCTCTCTCTCTCTCTCTCTCTCTCTCTCTCTCTCTCTCTCTCTCTCTCTATATATATATATATATATATATATATATATATATATATATATATATATATATATATATATATATATATATATATATATTGAGAGAGAGAGAAAGAGAAAGAGAAAGTGTGTGTGTGTATGTATTGTATGGTTGTATGTGTACATCTATGTGTATATATGTAAAGGATATGTGTGAGAAGTTACTCAAATTTACTTTAATGAAGATAGATTTCTTATTTGAAGCTCTCTCATTTGAAGGGAAAGATGGTGCTTAAGGATTTTGAGATAAGAAGGCAGGCAGGTGGAGTTTCATTTAGAGCTGTTTCAATGAATTTTACAGCCACTGTATACCATAACTTCCTCGAAATACACCTTTACTGGGCTGGAAAGGGAACCTGTTGCATTCCTGCCCAAGGAACTTATGGGCCTTCTATTTCAGCAATTAGTGTTACTCCAGGTAATTTATGGAAATTTAGAAAGTTCAATAAGTACTAGACAAGGTCATTTTGGGCAATTATTGATGGTGTCATGTCATCTGCAGATTTAGTGCCAACTGTTTGCATTCGCCTACCAGGCATGTGCTTCAGAAATAAAAAGGGAATGGGGTGCTGTCATTGGAACTTCTGTTGCTGCTGCTGTGGTTGTGATTACTTTCCTTCTGGTAGCTTTTCTTTTACGACAGAGGAAAAGGAGGCTCCTCCTACAAAATGCAAATTCAGGTAATATGATGGAAAATTTGACTAAAGATTGAATATTTTGCAAAGGAGTAAGGATAATCAATCTGAACTGGTGCATGCTAAAAATTTGATAGTTATGCAAGATGAGCTCCTCATTGAATACCAAAAATTCAGTCTCTGATTAATGCATCATATGTACTGATTCACTTGACAAGATTAAGGGTATATGGTTGTTTTGTAATCTAACTTCTCACTTGGGAAACAGAGCTCTCAGGAACAGGTGTTCAACCAAATATGTTTAGCTATGCTGAACTACGGGTTGCAACAAATCACTTTGATGCTGCAAACAAGTTGGGAGAGGGAGGATATGGACCCGTATATAAGGTACATAAGTGCACGAGCTTATATGCTTGCAAGTGCCTAAGGATGCATAAGCATCTTAATATAAGCTACCCTATAGCCATTACATTGTGATCAAGATTTGTTTCTCTGTGCATAACCTCTTATTTATTACCCTGCTTGCACCAAATTCATTGTTTACTGGAACTAAGGGAAACGGATAAATGAAGGCCTCTTTGCTCATCAGCCACTCTGCTGGTTTTTCATTTGCATCTCTACTAATAATGAATAGTTCAGCTTAATGCTAGAATGCAGCGTGGTGTGAATTTAATGTGACTACTGATGATTTTCAAGGAAAAATTTAGAAAGTTGAGATTGATATTACAAGGATATTTAACCCCAACGTGATACAGTTCTAGTATTGTCTATATAGACATATATGCATGTCATCTACTTCTTTTCTCACTTGCATTGTGGCATTGAAAGATGGAGGGTCTCGTTAGTCAGAACATTTGGGATTGGCTCTACTAATATGTTGGTTACTGCTATCTGCTCCACGACATGAGATTCTGCCCCACTCAATGCCAGATTGGATATTTCAGAAGCTATCATTGTCATCCACATGTTTCAACTTGTCCTTTGAGAATTTTATGATGATAAAACTAGTAAGTTAATTTATACATTGATGTAAAAAAAAGAACTTAAGATGAAAGAAAGGGATATCTGTACCATACAATTGTGGCTGATTACGTGCATGTGCTTTTTGATGACCTTGTCAATCCCAAGTACCAAATCTTTTAGCTACTTTGCTGCACAGGGCACTCTTTCAGATGGGAGGTCTGTTGCTGTGAAACAACTCTCAGCAGCATCACTTCAAGGGAAGACTCAGTTCCTCACGGAGATTGCGACCATTTCTGCAGTGGAACATCGATATCTTGTGAAGTTGCATGGATGTTGCCTTGAGGGAGAGAAACGTCTCCTAGTCTTTAAGTATCTGGAAAACAAAAGCCTTGATCAATGTCTCTTTGGTATGTGTTCCATGTAGTTTGGGACATCTTTTTGCCTAATGCTGTTGACCAGAACAGATTCATAAGTTCTGTGGATCTGTACTGGAAAGTATGGTAAGTTTATCTAGGGAGGGTTCTTTCTACACAAATGATTTCATTGACCAGCTATCATGCATGCATGACCATATGCATATATATAACTGTTAACCATGGTTAGCATGGTCAATGACACCTTTCTTGTCATTGAAATACACTCTGTTTCTGCAACAATTGAACAATTTGAAAGCTAAGAAAATTTGGTGAAATTCGACAAACATAACCCATTGATTGGAGCGATCAACTTTAAGCATGCTTAGTGTCATTCTGAAAGGTACAACCACTTTGAAAGCTGATCATTCCGATTTCTGTGTATATGGTTTACCGATGGAATATTCTTAATTTGAAATGATCAATCAAGAGGCTTACTAGCTTGCTATTTAAATGTTTTCTCACACCAATTCTGTGTTTTTTCTCGAAGGAAACAAGGGACCAAATTTGAATTGGTCTGCTCGCTTTCACATCTTGTTGGGAACAGCTTGAGGGCTTGCTTATCTTCATGAAGGATCAAGAATAAAAATTGTACATAGGGATGTCAAAGCAAGCAAGATTCTACTTGATGCAGAGCTTAATCCAAAAATTTCTGATTTTGGCATGGCCAAGCTTTATGATGATGATAAATCACACCTTAGCACCAGGGTTGCTGGAACAGTGTAACTCCTTTTTCCCACCCTTTGAAATATTCAACTCAAACTCCGGACTTCTGAAAGTGAACCCTTCACCTAGCTCATCTTCTATACTTTACTGTCGCAGTGGATATCTTGCACCAGAATATGCAATGCGTGGACATTTAACAGAAAAGGCCGATGTCTTCGGATTTGGGGTTCTAGCTCTTGAGGTTATTAGTGGAAGGCCCAACGCAGACAATACCTTAGACCAAAAGGAATGGGTAAGGGTCACCTAAAAATCTTTTCTGTTGTTTCTCCAATACAACAGTCTCTTGGTTCTTCCTTCCTTTCTTGAGATCTTTTTTCAATATCCGTCTCTTTCTTGAAAATAATGACTCCTTTAATTTGTCGAAGAAATTAAATTAACAAATGGAGAATACCACGATTTAGCACTTACTATTTAGCGTATTCCTTGTAATTTTTTACAATTTCACAGGCTTGGCATTTGCATGAGAAGGACAGCCACTTGAAATTGTTGGATCCAACTCTAAATGAATATGATGAAGAAGAAGCTCTCCGAGTTTATAGAGTTGCTCTTTTGTGCACACAGGCATCGCCATCACTACGTCCACGCATGTCTCGTGTCATTGCCATGTTGTCAGGTAACATAAAAGTGAGCGCTGCAACATCAAGGCCTGCGTATCTTACAGATTGGCAGTTCAAGGATATAAGCAGCACAATTAGTACTGATGCATCCTCATCTACGAAAACAGCAACCTCAGGCACTGATGGCTACCAATCTACCCCAATAACCACAGGCACGATAACCCCTGGAAGTCACTCGCCCTACAGGGATGCGCATCCAATATTCCAACATTCACAGAGCTCTTGATGATGATAATATCCATCAAAGAAGGCCTTTACCTGAGTATGCTTCAGTACCAGACGTGGATGGCTTTTGTTCGGCTGTAAACTGTCAAGGGTGTGTCAAATTTGCCTACATGAGAGGCAATTTTTACCATATCTATAACATCTCATGTATGGGAATTATTTGAAAATAGCTTAATAGTTAGTGTCATTAGACATGTGTGTGTGTGTGTGTCCCAGAGCACCCTACTATGATTAGCATAAAAAAATACTAGACTTCTAAATTTTTGTTAAAAAAATATTTTAAACAAAATATAAGCACCCTACGATCAGGTTTAGATGTGTTCTGTCAATCATAAAAAATTAACATTTTATATGAAAGCTAATGGAATGTAAACATCTTTTGTACTAATTAAATTAGTAATTAAACAATGTTAAGATGTTTTAGAAAAGTTTATGTTGGTCTGGATTTTGTCCTTGACCTAAGTCTGGGTTATACCCATAAACTCGTTTTATTTAATGATTCGAGCTTGAGCTAGAGAGGCTTGATTCAGTTTAACTCGACTAAGCTCGTGAAGAAAGAATACGAAAAAAAATACTTCCCCTTTTTATCACAAGTAAAAAGTTAGACTAATGGTTTTCGTTGAGGCTGGCAATCCATCCGTTTCTCATTTTATAATAAAAGATAACTTTTTATGAACAGCTTGGCTAAGTTCCAGCCGAACCTTTACTTGATTAGCCAAGCCAAGTTCAAGCTCTCTAAGATCTAGCCGACCAAGCTCGAGCTCAGCCACTTTTTTACACTGATAAACAATTTTTCCATGGACTTTTTGATTTTTTTTAAGTTGAATATGCCTTATCTTACTTTGAAGATTGGATCTCTGATAAAATTTAAATTAGCGCAACATTTCTACATATGTTAGATAATTTGAACGTTAATTATTAACAAAAATTCTGTTAAAAGTTTCCCAATGAAAAATGCAAACCAACTTAACTCCAATCAATGCCTTGAGAAGGAATTATACATTTCAAGGGGATTACGGGAATCAAACGACTCCATGGAAAATCAATTCCTTGAGATTTAATTAGTAGTCTTTCCAGATAAATTTTAATGGAAACTAAAATTAGTTCCAACCAAAACGGAAACACCTTCGGGCCACCACTCATGATTCTTTAAATTAGGTTTTCACAAAACCGAATTATACAGAAACATAATTTTGAGAGTTTTCCAAAATGTAAACCATGTTTCATTTCTTGGAATATCAACTAAAACCTTCGTTCTCACTTTGTGGGGCCTAGTTTTTGTTTAGATTAATATAATAAACATGTCTTGCAGAAATTTTAAACTGGATGAAATAGAGAAATTTTTTTTTTAATCTAAATCAAGTAGTTGAATAAATGAAACTCATGTTCAAATGACAAAGTAATCGAAATTTAAATCCCAATGCAATGAGTAATTGAATGCAAATCCAGATCAAAGCATGCCAGAAATATTTTGCACATGCATATGAAGATTACAAAATTGAGAACGTTATTGTTAATTTAGATCCCAAATCATATTTTAGCTTATATTCACTTACCAAAAAACAACTATTAGCTAAAATACATGGTTTGGATATATAGTTTAGTCTCAATATAATCAACCAGGTATGAAGCATCATCTGCTATTATATCAACTAACATGACATGAGCATACATGCACAATTTCATATAGTTAATATCATTTAAACCATAAAAATATTATGAACAATGTTGAAAGAGCAATCTAATTTAGAAAAAACTTGTGGAATGTACCACATACCATGTGACACTCCGAAAATTCAATTTCGTATTGAAGATTGTGAGGAATCTTCAAGGGCTTATATGAAGAAGGTTATTAAATAGATGGTTGTTTTGGTTCTTAGACTTTTTGGGTTGAAGCCAAAACTGTTAGGAAACATATTGGGAACCAGAGGCCCGAACCCAAGAATGGGTCTAGTTGTTACAGTGGACGCATGTGCTTTTTCTAATTTTTTTGAGTTGAAACTGAAACTATTAGGACGGAGGTTGGGATCCATCAAACCTGAGGCCCGAGCCTAAGAATGGGTCAGGTTGTTACATACCACACCCGTGTTTCGACTAATACGGACCTTAATTAGGGTAGGCCCAATCCGAACCATTTAATTTTTTAAAATTATTTTTATTATTAATAATATATATGTTATTATTAAAAATATATTTTTTATTTAAAAAACATATTTTATATTTTAAAAATAATTTTTTACCTGACCGGGCATAGCTTAGCCAACAGAAATGCATCTACTTCAACTCAACTGCGTTTCTCAAGTCATATAACAATCAACCATGTGTTGCTTTTTCGAAACTATTCAATAAATTATATCATGCGTCTTTGTATTGATAAACTTGATGTTCCTAAGGAATTTAAAAATGACTAAATGACACTATTTTTCGCTTTCCTATGAAGGATAATGTTTTCGGTAAGGCATTGAAGCGATGTTGGAGGTACATATTCAAAAATTAATTAAAGATACGTAACATAAAAAGGAATGGCAATAAATTGTTGGGAAAAAGACATATAGTTATAAAAGACGGTAACCAACTTAAATAGTAATATTATTACTAATCTTCGATCTATTATTTCGCAAAAATTTTTGCAAAAGTGAACACCTACTAAAACAATGGTTAATGTCTGTTTCTTCCATAGATATAAGCATCCCAACTTAATGTGGCAGTCAATTTTTTTAAAACCTTATTATTACTATAAGTTTGTTGAGAAGAATTCTTTATTGGATGCCCTTTTAGCCAATGATACCAGGGTGCGTCAGAAATGAAGTCGCACCTGGATCGACTCGGGTGCGAACGCAGCGACCTTGATTCGCACCCAAAACTTTCAACGCTGAGTCAGGTGCGGCTGACCGACCAAAAATGATTTTTATTGACGCGCACGGGACTCGCGTCGAATCGGCCATTTTTTTAGCTTTTTTTTATTTTCATTGAAAACGTTAGGGCACGATTCTCCCCTTTGCCGCAGCCGGCTGCTCTCCTCTCTGGCTCTCTCACTATCTCTCCTGCGACTGCGACTCTGCGAGACTCCGATCCTTTCCTCCCTTCCACCGGCGTCAGCTGCGATCGTCCCTTCCACCGGCGGCAACTTCCTCTACAGTCAAGGGGCTCACGTCTCTTGGTCTTTTCGTTCATTCCCGGCTCACGTCTCTCAGTCTCTTCGTTCGTTCCCTTCGGTGGAGCCGATGAAGGGTGGCCTCCATCCCTTCTCTGCTCTCCCTAACCATTGCTTCTGCGCTTGCCCACATCACTGACATCGTTGATCTTACCGATATTCCCGATTTCCTCCTCATCGAGCTTTTTCTTGTAACTTGTAAGAGTGAGTGGAAGGTGTGGGGATTCGTGAACTCAGCTTTGCCAGTTCACAAACATATTCAGTTTTTACCGGATCTGAGAAATGAATGCAAGCATTGGCAGTTTAATAATTCCTTTTGGGCATGCAAGTGAATGATGCTGACATTCCCAATCAGTTTTCTTGTTTTATCGGTAGACGCTCGCTGGGGAAAATTTCTAAATCGTGCATCAATTAAAAGTTGCCTTACAATTTTCATCAACTTTCAAACTCAGAAATATGAAAATATGTTTTTTTATTATCAGACTAAGAATTAATTTTTTAAAAATATATTTCTGTATCATCAAACTCAGAAATATAAAATTAGAAATATATTTTCAAGTCATCACACGCACATCAAAATTGAAATCAGAAAGATTTTTCTCATTTCATTTTTTCATTTCTTATATTTCTAAAAATATATTTTCAGGCCATCAAACGGCTTCTTAATGATTTCGATGGATTGAATTAGAACCAAATATACTCTTAATAGTATCTGTTTTTTTTTTTTACATTCATATACTTAGATTCGAGTGCAAACAAATAAAAGTTGTATCTGAATTTAAATCCAAAATCTAATTTCACAAATATAAATATGATCCGAATTCGAATTTTGAATAGAATCCAGCTGATTTTCAAAATTTCAGAGCATTGGATATGCATGATATTTATTTAAACTAGATTTGATTCGAATCAAATCACATATTTATGTATATCCCAAATCTAATTGGATGTCATTTTTTTAAAATCTGAATCTAATCTGATTTCTTAATCAAATATTAATTTTTTTTTTTATATTTGAATTCTTTAGAAACAGTTTGATCGGACGAATCAGATACATTGACATCCCTGCTCCCCATGAGGAGAAGCAGGAACACGATGTGGGTAGGTAAAGATGTAATTTTTGACCCAAATCGAGAACATATAAGACAACTTTTTTTTCAAGAGACCAAAATATACATCAAAGGAGGCGAGATCTCATTTAAGAAAGCTCATTTTCTTCTTCTTTTCTTCTCAATGACATCCTTTTAAGGGGCATCTGGCCGACCTTTTAAGAAAAGAACTTGGTTTCTATATTTTCTAATCTACATCTGATCTTCTCTGGAGCATCAAAATAGTAGGAGAAATCCATGATACGTATTATTTATTTGTGTGTGTGATCAACTTTTAGGACATGATTCACAATTAGTTTGGAGTGAATTTTGGTGGCCAGAATTTCTGATGAACTAAGTTTGAAAAATATAAATTGACAGGAGCTGTTAAAGTCAATGGTCTCAAATCGATCCACGCCAAAACTGTGTAGAAAAGATAAGGCCATGAAGTCTAATTTATGCATCATAACTTAATGACGAAAGAGATATAAGAGTTCTTAAGATCAATGGTTTCAAATCGATCAACGTCGAAATCTTGTGAGGAGGTGAAGGTCAAGAACTACAATTTATGCATCATAATTTAACGATTTTTTTCAAAAAAAATTAACTTTTAAACATGCTGTGAGAGAGAGAGAGAGAGAGAGAGCTAACACCTGGCCTAAAAACCTTTGCATAACCTCAATCCTTACAACTTTGTCTATTATGCTGGAGTTGCCTTTTATTATTATGAAAGTTATTGGCAGGATAAAACAAATATAATTTAAATATTGAACAACTTAATTTTTAACTATGTTGGTCACCTTCACATTGTTCGATTTGGCGAATATGACAGTTAATCATCGAGATTCAAAGTGCCCCTTATCCAGAAATTCTAGCTCCGCCCCCGGCGGAGTGCTTTTACCTGCTTTACTTAATTTTGGCTCCTGATATAAATTAACTCCAAAACACTGTAATTAGCAGATAAAACCTGATACTAATTAATTAACTCAATTCGGCTTAGGGGCAAAAGCATGAGCACCCCTTCAGATTTTTAAGAAATCAAAATTTTACCAGTAAATTTTAATTTAATCTATATAAAAATTTGAAAAATTATATTTAGCGCAGTTAAAATCTTGAAACTATAATTTGGTCCCTACAACAAAAAATTCCTATGGCTGCTCCTAATAAGGCCCTATGTGAAGCTTCTTGTTTCATCATGTTCTTTCCCACATCATTCTTTAGCTTCACGTTTTCACCAGTTGATCAATTCTTCAGGCCAAAAGAAATTACGGACTACACAAGGAAAGTTTGTTCATTGTTGCTGGAGGGCGCTACGAAAGACCATTAGGAAATAGTAATTGATCCGAATAAAAGCATTGAATGCATAATACTGATAATAACTTGGAGAAGCAATTAACCTCTCATAATTCATAATAAACTTTACACGTAAGGAGTTATTACTTCAGTTTCTCATATATGGATCTTTCATAATTCCCTCATGTCTAGTGTGACGCAAGAAAAAAAGACATATGAAGGCTAATTAGAGTCAATAATTATGCATTATTCACTGCTTTTGAATTGAACTGTTTTTCTTTTATTAAATGCATGGTTGGTCGACCAATCGTCATATTTATTGAAATACAGACATCGCGTATAAGTTTAATTACATATGAACAGTTTCAATGGTTCGATGCTGTCAGAGAAATGGCTGTCAGATGAAATAAGTGGAAAGGTTGATTAGCTTATTAAGGGGAGATCAGATACCTGGGCATTAAGACCAAAAGATGGGGAAATTAAAGAAACAAAGAAAAAAAAAAGAAACTTAGCAGGTCATTCAAGGAACAAAGTTTAAACGCACATAATATGTGTGTGTGTGGGGAGAGAGAGAGAGAGAAAAAGTAAGTGAATTAAAGTTTTTAAATTTTCACAAGCGCCTAAATATCTTTTTTCAAAATTTTATAAAACAAGTGAAATTTTTCAAAATTTACATGTAATGTTTTTTTAAATGAAGTGGGGCCTGAGCCCATACATGCCAACCTTTGGCTCAGCCCTTGCCCATGAGAATCGTTTGATCCATCATGTTGAATGGTTGAAAGAAAAACAATAAAAAAAATGTGAGTTAATATTAGATAATTAAAATATCCGTCATATTTCTCTCTTTTTTTTTATAAAACAGCCATCATAAATAAGCTGGGTGATGGGATATATATATATACACTAACATATCGGTGTAAAAACCATATTTGTTCTCATCAAGATCATTGTTATGTTCTATGCGAGAAGTCATTCCTTCAGTGAAGGGAAAAGCTTTCTTTCACGTTACCTTGGCAGTTCTGTTAAAATATCAAATGTAAAATAATTACTTTAGGACTTCTAAATAAAAGTATGGGAGCCTACTTCCGGCAGGTTTGCATCGAAAACAATTACTTTAAAATGATCTATTAATTGTGATTTAAAAGGACCTATTCATTGTGGTTTAAAAGAAGATGACGGAAACGAAAGATTCTAAAACGCAAGCATTGGTTGAGAAATACATATGCTTGTAGTGATTATTACACGATATATTTATTGAAAGTTATTTATTTAACTTCGATGGGTACAACCAACCACACCAATAAAGAAGCCTGAAACATACAATCGCTCGTGTTTGCTATTTTGCATAATGTTTTCACGTATTGTTCAAAGATGTGGGTGTGAGCTTGACCTCACGCATTGGAGAAAATTAATGTCAGCCAAATAAATATTTTATTACCATTATTATTGTTATATTGGCAGAGAAAACAAGTAAAATAAATGCATCTCTTTAAATTCAACGGTCTACATGTTCACCTGAGTTAACCCATGCATGTCAGAATGTCCTTTTCTTAATATATCAATAGCTAGGGGCGAAAGTATTCAATAAATGTGGGCCTAATAGACTTGAAAATATAGACCAAAATCCCCCAACTATGACGGAGTTCCAACACAAACTAAGCAACGTCGCTGCAGACGAAATGGACTAAGCTTCATCAAACACCTCTCCTTTCTCACTGTATTTTTCCTCCATGTGGAAACGGAAAGTCAATTGGCCCACTGTCCAGTATTATCCTGTTCTCTTTCCTTTGATGACATCGTCCGCTGTCGTTCTCAAACTTTGCTCACTTGTTTATTGAGCATCGCCTTCTTATAACAGTTCTTTTCGTGGGAAGAGTAGAACATTTGAATGCGGAGCGCGAAGTTTAGCAAATCCATGGTTTCCGCTTTTGTCTTGTTTCTTCAATGGATTCTGTGCTTCGTTTCCGTCGTCGGAAGGGGAGCCCAAGCTCAAGGCCAGAGCACCACAGACCCAGTTGAAGGTAAACTCTGTAACTGATTATAGAAAGGAAAATTTTCTCCAATCTTTCTGTTTTCCAGAAATTTGGGACGTTGGTTCTTGTTTATATGGTTCGAACGTAGAAAGCTAGGAAAGCGAAACGTTGAAAGAAACCAAGAGGCTAAGTTAGGAAAGAATGGGTAATCTACTTGATATATATACATCTATATATAGTTTAAAGTGGTACTTTGGTTTCTCGATCATCAGAAGGTCAATTTTACTTTGTAACCGATTATAGAAAAGGAAAATTAAATATCTTGTCTGACAAGTTTAGTTCGTTCTCTCCTTGTTTTAATTGCCAGTGAGCGCTTTCAGAAGCATATCAAAGCATTGGAACCTCTCGTCATCTGCTTCATGGAATCTAACTGAACCCTGCAGCGGCACTGCCATTGATGCGTCCACAATCGATAACACGCCCTATAACCCCGCGATCAAGTGTTCCTGCAGCAATGGAACTTGCCATATCACCAAACTGTGTGTATCTTATCAACCAATTCCTTTTTTCCTCCGTCGTCTTTAGATTGTAGAATGAGGCCTCTAGTCTCAATATATCACCGCATTTGATATTTTTCTGCCTTTACAACCCTCGTGTTTAAATAACTGGTGTTTCTTTTTACAGGAAAGTTTATGCTCTGAGTATCAGGGGAACTATACCAGAAGCTCTTGCAAATCTTACTTTACTTGATAATTTGTATGAGACCCTCAATTTCTTCTCTTTTAACATCATCTCCACCATCAATCATCATGGTGGTCACCATGTTTAGCTTCAACATCTTGCAGAAATCTGGGTCAAAATTATCTGACAGGACCATTGCCTGCATTCATTGGCATTTTAACCTCCATGGAATACTTGTAAGTGGTTTGTGTTTTTGAGGCTTACTGTTTTTAGCTGCACTTATTTTTCTTTTTGTTTCTCTAACTACAAGTCTGTTCAACCGTTTCTTTTATTAAGCATGTCCTCCTGTGAATGATGTGCCCTTTCCTGTCTTCCATTTTTTATTCAACAGGACGTTTGGTATTAATGCTCTCTCTGGGACTGTTCCGAAGGAACTTGGAAAACTCATAAGACTTCAATCACTGTAAATCTCTCTCTCTCTCTCCCTCTCTTACACAAGCAATATATATATATTATATATATATATACATATACATATATATATATATATGTATATATATATATATATAATATAAATAATATGGATCATAAATTTATTTACTCTCTCTGGCCCCAAGGGGGCTGGCATAGTGGAGGCGACCTCAGCTGTTTGACAGACACCTGAAGTTCGAGCTCTATGGGAAATTGGGCATCAATTTTGTATACTAGCCATGGGATTTTATGACCTTATACCATGACTAAGTCTCTCGACTCAGGCGCAGTTTCCTGCATAATAAATCATATTCTCTCTCTATCCCTCTCTCTTTATATATATACAAATATACATTTGCTAGATTTTTTATGTTAAAGCAAGAAAAAGTCCCAACAGTTTTTTGTAGATCGAGGGTTGAACATGTATGTATATCTGCAAAATGGACAACCAGAGCTTTTCAGAGAGGAATCAGTCTTTCTTGGAAGCTCAATAAAACAGTGGATTAATTGTCGTGCTTTCTCGCATGCTCCTCTTATAGTTCTTCAATGCTTCCGCTTGTGTTTTTCTTGTGCTTCTGATGCACTTATTTTTCATCCTTCTTCTATGCTTCCTAGGCACTTCCTTTAAACTGTGAATCAGGGTTTGCGCATTTTTAGCTCTAATCTACCCTAAAAATGATTTATCTTCAAAAATCAAATACTGCTATTTATGTTTCAAAACTTCTTTAATAAGATTTATAATTTTTTAAAAATTTATTGACATTAATAATTCTTAACTGCTTATTGTATTGAATGTATTTTTGTGCCAAGTATTACATAATCTTAATATATAAGTTTTTAGCAATAACTTAATAGACTAAATTCTTGAGATAACTTATCTTTTAGCTGACTGTGTATATGATTCAATTTCATAAGTAAATTGTCCATGATCTTTCTTGATGATACTTTCATATCTTTCAGTTGTAGCATAAATTTATATTTATTTTGGTTGGAACAACATGATTAATGTTTGCTCTGTCTTCAATTTTATTTGATTTCTTGTTTGATACCTCTTTAAGCTTTACTTTGTTCAGTTGTTGTATTGGACTGGCCTTCACCTTGGACTCAGTTAATGATTTTCTTCTAGACTTCCTGTTTCTTAAAACTTTTTAAATGATCATTGATATGACCCTCTCTTCCATTGTAAAATTACATATTTTTTTTGACAAGTTTTGTCACTGCATTTGATTTAAAATCTTTAATGAAATTCACAATATAACATAATTGTCAATCATACCATGGAATTCTCACTGTTTAAGAACATGAAGCAATAAACTTTTAGTTGAAAGAAAATGTATACATTGTTGGGAAATTTTCAAAAGGGAAAGAAAAGTGAATATAAAACAAGAAAAGAAGGTGCCAGATTGTGACTTTGAAGTGCAAGCTAGTGAGTTCTATGACTATGATACAGCAAAATGGCATTATCTTCATGCGTTGGACAGATGCAGGAAAATCAAATATAGCTGAAGTAGTCAACTAAACACATTCTGGCTATAAATCTGTAAACTCGAGCAGTGTTTGAATGTTAGAGATATTTGTAAGATGGTATGTAAGTAGAACCATTCTTTTTGATGCAAAAGTTATGAGATTCTGAATTTCATATTTATTTGGTACATTTTTTATCCTTAAATTCTATCTCTTTTGGCATGCACATAAGTGTCATGATCTCACCCAATCCATAAAAAAAATGATGGATCTTTGTAGGGTTACGTTCACAAAAGTGAATGCAAGAAAGACAAAATGGAATTTTAGCCACAAATATTCATCTGTATTTTGCAAGTACTATCAAACTTTCTCTGTTATTAGTAATTTATGTTAGTTAGATCTGGTATCAAACTCTCTTTTGTTCTTAATGCAACAATTTTAAGTCAATAACTATGCATGTAATTCTCTCACTGAAGTTTTTTGTGAAATCTGCAAATTGCAGGAGTTTTGGATCAAATAATTTCTCAGGCCCTCTTCCTCCTGAGCTTGGAAACCTGGTGAACTTGGGACAACTGTAAGTTACGTGATCTCACACATAATACTTTTGTGTTTTACATGATTTGAATTAGGCGCATAATGCTTTTATTATTCATGATTGCTGTTTTTACATTTAGAATCACTGAATAGAACTTGTCCTGTCCAATCAACTAGATATGTAGTGGACATGTAGACATGCCATCTATGTGGTGCCTGCAAAAGATGGAAATTCACTCTTCACCTTGTGAACTGCTTATGTGCTGTACTCTTTATTTATTTCTCTCTTGTTAGGTATTTTGATATATTGTACATTGTTGACATTCAAATGACAGGTATATTGATAGTGCTGTTCTCAGTGGCCCAATTCCTTCAACATTCGTAAATCTAAAGAAATTGACAACAGTGTAATGCCTCCTGTTTCTTAGCAAGTTGTCTATTTATTTTCCTTGCAGTTATTTTTTTATTAATGAAAATATTGTAGCGAAGCTGCTTGAGCTAATGATTTTGGCTTCATTTACAGGTGGGCATCAGACAACCTATTTACTGGAAAGATACCTGACCTCATATGCAATTGGACGGAACTTAATCACTTGTAAATATTTATATAAGATTTTCCTTTCTCAATGCTTGTTAGCTGCTGACAGACTCACATGAGTTCATATTTATTTTTTATGGAAGTGAGAAAAAAAAAATATGAGAAAATGGTAGCCACTGGATATTTTATGCTTAGGTTCTACGTTGTTAAAATTGGAAGTCAGACACACGTCCAGACCCTAAAACGACTAGTTGAGACTGGTTGGCAGATGTCAGCCTAAGTCAACTGAATAAAAGCAAATAATATATGTCTGTATATATATATATATATATATATATATGTGTGTGTGTGTGTGTGTATGTTTGTGTGTGTGAGAGAGAGAGAGAGAGCTAGTCTGACGAACCAACTAGTCACTGGTTTGTCAACACTTGTCAGCTGACTAATCAAGGACTCAAGTTTTTGACTACTAAGCTTAGATTAGTTTTTCTGTTTATGCATATACATAATGTGGTAATGACTTAAATTCTTAATTAATGGGTCTTGGGAAAAGCCCATTAGGAACTGTGTGCTAGCTCTTTCAAAGGAAAAGGTTAAGCATATCTCAGCAGGCTGCCTTGAGCTAATGCAATCCTGGTTAGCTCATAGACTTTGTTAATATGATTTATTCAATGGCAAATAACAACTTAGTATAAGTTAACTATTCATGGTTCCATTTCCTGCTGATCTTGTTATCATTTTTAAGTTAATCTAAGTTGTCACTCTAGCACTCAAGTTGGAATATGGAATATATAAATAGGATATATAATTGTATTTTGAGTTTGGTGCTGAAGGAGCAGGGGGTGCCAAAGGGTGAGGTTCACCCCACCTACTACATTGGTGCTATCATGTAGCGTAGATATTGCACTTTCAACTGCATCTAGTTGTCAAAACTGCGACCAACATGAATCAGGATGTGAATTGTTAAACGACAGAGAGGTACAAAAATAAATGTGGTTTATAAGTTCACTTGCTAATTGTACTTATCTGTTCACTTTTTGTTTTCTTTGTCAAGGGATGTCTCTGCTAGCAGTATGTGAGCAACAGTTCCTGATCGGTCTCACTGGAACAATGTGTATAGACTCTATAGAGATTGGTTGACAAAGGGGTCACAAATTCTGTTAATATAGAGCTAAAGCATCGAAGAAAGAAATCATCAGAAATGCTCATTAATTTCCGATGGTGGATTATGCCACTGTTATGTGTTCATCGTTCACAATAGTGTATATATATAATATATGAAACTAGACTTAGAGCTATCCAATTAGAAGGTATATGTTTCAAGCATGGTTGCAAGCACTGTCATAAATATCGTGTTTTATTTGAAAAAAACGTGATAAATACATTAAACATAATTCAGCCATATAAAATAAAAAAACACAAAAAAGATGCATTTTTTTTTTACTGGATGTTGCATTTTTTTCTAAGTGTTCAGCCAAACCACGAGTTTCTATCTTTTAAATGTATTAAATAAGAGAGAGACGTGATTAACCAAAAAATTAAGCATAATAAAGAAGAAAGAGTGCTAAAAGGTGCATGTAGTAATAAAGATTAATTATGTAATAAAGAGGAGAGAGAGAGATAGCTTACAGGAAATTAGATGCAAGAAAGAAGAGGGGGGGAGAGAGTCCAACTGCTCCTACAAAACCCTAACCCATAGCTTTAACTCCTTCATTAACTCAGCCTTTAGATCATGTGGTTGAGTAAATTGGGTCTAGCATGTGGACCAACCAAATTTATTATTTTGTAAGTCCTACAGATGGCTATTATTTGCTTTTAATATACTACTTTTCATCCAAATCATATCATGTTTATGCTATGTCACACGGGTGCGGGTACAAATCATTTTCATATAAATATATATATATATATATATATATATATATATATATATATATATATATATATATATATATATGGCAAAAAAATTTCAAAATGAATAACATATTCATAAATCATGATCCAAAACACAATACGGAAGTAATTAACATACAAATATATCAGCTTTCTTGATTCTCCGTCGCATCATCAAGATTAGAAGGAGCAACAGGTCACGCTTTTAAGATATATTGACATTGCTATGGTTATGGCTCACACTATTATCGAAGAGTCAAGTTGTAGAGAAGGGATGGATTTTTGAAACATGAAAAATTTTAAATGAAAAGTTGTGAGGAACTATGTACAAGAAAGGTTTAATAGTGAAAAAGGAAACATGAAAAGAGGAGGGGGGGGGGATTTTTAATTTTCAACTAAAAAACTGGACAACTTTGGACTCGGTCAAAGTTGACCGAGTCCGAAGATGGACAAAAATGTTCCCAGGTACATTGACCGTACCCGGTGCTGCGTTGACCGCACCTTTGCCGCACCCAGGGCCGTATCCATACCGTGCGGGTACCGTGTGACATAGTGTTTATGTTTTGTCTAATCATTTTTCAATGTCTTTTATTAATTTTACTTTTACCTAATTTTTAGGACCTTTTAATTTATTAAAATTTCCTGACATTTTTCTGAGATATATACTTTTTCCGTATTATACCCGAGAAATAACTCGTCATATAGTACCCATACCCGATATATGTGACAATGGTTGCAAGTATTGTTGATATTTCGATGTTTGTAAATATTGCAATAATCGTCATTCAGAAGCCATAAAACAATATTGACGAAATGTCCATAATATTTTGAAATATCACCAGAAACAAAAATATCACAATATTATATTTATCCCTGATATTTTCTGAGATTTTTGAAAAAACCCAAGTTTATTAAGCAGGTGATTTTTTTTATATTTTCAAAGAAAAGTCCCTATTTATTTCTTTATATTTAGGATAGTAGATAACTGGTAATCTAATTTTATGTTATTTTTTCATTTTCCAAGTTCCAAAAGTTATGAGATTTTCCTATTTTCATGATAACCCTCTCCAAGAAATTGTGGAGCATTATAACATAATTTTTTAGGTAGTATACCTTACTTTGTCCCATTGTACTTTAAACAGGAAATTCTAGCAACCACAGTGAAGCAGTTGGCTGTGCTTATATGCACTAATAAATCTTGGCCTCTCAGCACA
Organism: Nymphaea thermarum; assembly: GCA_011799765.1. NCBI lineage: Eukaryota > Viridiplantae > Streptophyta > Magnoliopsida > Nymphaeales > Nymphaeaceae > Nymphaea > Nymphaea thermarum. Next base: position 96,081 of record JAANDH010000927.1, read on the forward strand.
TCACAACTATCTAATGATATGCATACCACAAACAAGGAAACAATGAGGTCTCCAATAAGATCCTAGAAAGCCGTCAGTAAAGGGATAAGCATGGACATTGAAGGAAGTAGTAAGGAGGAACCTATAAGATCCTTTAATTTTTCATCATGCATCTCGTTTTAAATGATCCAACAGAATGACATGCACTTTTCAATACTTACAAGAGGTTAAGAGCCACTAAAATCACACACAATACCATCTCTCCCTTTCATCTTTCAGATACATGCTCCTTTTTTTGTGACGTGTCAGAATCTTTGGATATGTAAGGATAGCAGGTTTTTTTGTATTATTCTAAGGAATCATGTACATGTATGTCTGTTTTTTGTATTGTCTATTTTTTTGCCTTTATAATCTGTCAAATGTTTAAAACTATCATTCATATGGGTGCATATAGTCTCTTTGCCTGTGTAAGCTGAAGTTCATTGTAAAAATTCAGAATATATATTTTTCTGCAGAGTTTTATAATGCTTCCATTTTTGCAATGAACAGCATGAGTTCCTAGTTGTACAAAGCATGCTGGTCATGTCAGCATTGTCTAGATTTTTTTTTTTCTGGTTCAGACCATCATGATAAGATGAAGAAGTGGGCACAGTTTTTTTTTTATCAGTACCTTTTTTTATCCATATCTCTTTTCTTCTCCAACTTCCCTGAGATTGTTGCTATTTTTAGATTACCATTTCAGTTGACCTGTCCCAGGAATTTATTTTTGTTCTCAACCAATGGTATAATTCAAATGATATTAAGCATCCAATTTTCAATGCAGGAGGCTTGAAGGGAGCTTTTCACAGGGTCCAATACCATCAGGGTTCTCTAATTTAACAGCTTTGTCAACTCTGTTAGTATTTTCCCAACTTGTTTGCTTGCTAGATCTTCGTGTTGCTATTGTTTCACTAATTCCCCATCTTTGGGAGATGATGTAGGCGTATAAGTGATCTGTCAAATGGGAGTTCTTCCTTATCATTTATTAGAAATATGAAATCTCTAAGCACTTTGTAAGTTTTTCCACAGACGTGAATCATGAGCCACAAAATCTTGTTCAGCTTCATCTTTGAGACATTTGTTGCTTGTTTCATACAGAGTATTGAGAAATGTCAAGCTGTCTGGCAGTATTCCAACTGATATTTGGAGTTATCAAGAATTGAAGCATTTGTAAGCAATCTTGAAGCTGTTATCTCATGATTGTTAGTGATTCTGCTTTGCTTCTAAGTTTAGTTTCCTTTAAATTTTATCAATGCATCTTCCTTGTTTGAATAATGGCAGGTCTAATTTCTATGTGCTTGGTGATAACTGCATATTACATGCATATATACATTAGAGAAATACAGGCTTATATGCATGCATATACACATAGGAACACACGTGCACACATATATGGAAAATAAAATGACTTGGTTACAGAACTTGATTATGACACTGTTCAAGAATGTTCTTAGCACTTGCACAAAAGTAAATTGCAAAATATGGAAGATCCTAGCAGTATTGTGAATATAATAACATTGCAAGACTTAGATCCTTCCTTCATGGGTCCCATTAAATTGGTATGGAGCATCTCTCACCTGGAGTTCGACCATCCATCAATTTCGCCTTACTGCCACCTTTGTATGATTGTCCGGTCAAGTTTCTTCTTTAGGATTCAGTGATTTCTCTCTCTCTCTCTCTTTCTTCCCCCCTCAGGTGCACATATGCACTCTCAGATATGCTTGGGTTACCCCTGAACTAAGAAATGATTAGAAAAGACCCAAGCCTATATCTACTCTTGTATTCCACGTTTCTTATTTAAATGAGAATGCTAATATTACTTTTTATCCACCTTTAATCTAGAAGAACCTGTCTCTCTTTATGTAACCACAACAAATAGCTGGAATAGTACATATATCAAAAGATGTGTAATCAGATACTTTTTAGTCCAGTTGGGCCACTTGAAGGTTCTGGAAAAATAAGTTGTTACATTATGCTAATTTCATATTGATTTCTAGTTGCTTCTAATTTGCAGCATAGAGTTCATATTTCATTAAATATGAATTCAAAGTGGTAATTTATAAAATATTGGGTTTTCTTTTTTTGCTTTCACAGGGACCTCAGTTTCAATAACCTTAACGGTCAAATTCCAAGCTCCCTCCTCAATATGAATTCACTTTCCAACTTGTAAGCAAATTTTGCAATCTACTATTTGGTTGTTGGATATTCAGTTTTCTTCTACTGAAGAAGGAACATTTGATTCTTACTTCATGTGATTGGGTTTTGTCATACAGGTACCTTGGAAGCAACCTTTTATCTGGATTAATACCATCCACAAAAAGTTCAAATCTTCTCAATGTGTATGTGCAGATGTCCATGAAATTTCCATTTTATATGCGTAACTAGTTACATTGAGTTTGACTTCCCAATGAAGAGGTATATTTAATGAAAAAATGTGACAAAATTATCAACTGAAGGAGCATGCTAAACCCTCCTCTTATGAAAGAATTTAAGACTTTGTTGACCAAAGCTACATTCCATGACTCAAAAATAAGCAAATTCACTTCCAGTCCACTGTCCACTTGTATATCTAATGTCTTAGTTTTGTTGGTTTTGGTTCCGATCTTTTGGTACTTTTACTTCAGAGCTCTGACCTAGAAAATAAATATTTAACCTGGTAAATTCATGCATAATGCTTTCCAATATTTGGTTGCACTTATGTTTGCAAAATATTACCATGCACACGGAATTGATAATGCAACTCATTCTCAACACCATATTTGTCATTGGCAACACAATGCTTTGCTTTGGTTTCATTTTCCGACACAAAAATAAGAATGGTCATTATGCTTCCCCTTTTACGTGGTTAAACATTACCTGAAACTCAAGGGGATATCCAGAACACCCTATGGGGTTTGCAGCTCCGTAAATTTGGATCATGCTTTTCCAATACAAGGAGACCAAGTTTCTATGTGACTGCAGGGCTTCAAACAAAGTGTATGCGTTCTTGTTATAAAGCAACTGTTGCAAGGTTGCCCTTTTCATCTTTATATATTTTATGGCTTTATCTTATTGCTGTGACATAAACAATCAAAACATCCTTTAAGGTGTAAATGTAAGATGAAACAACTTGAGAAAAACCAATGACAAGTTATCCACATTGCTCATGTTGTTGGCCTGTAAGAATCACATTTGGTACTGAAGACAAGCTAAAGTACATTACTGATGTAATATGAATTTATGAACTAATCATAATTCAAAGTATGAGACTGTGGTGGAGTCTTGCTTTCACATTTTGGGGATTCCAAGAATGGTGTTTGTTATTTTGCCTGCAGATGCAAGTAAGAAACAAGGAAAGTAAAGCTGAAAGAAAAAATCTCCTTACTGATCATTCAGCAGTTACCATTGTTCTTGTTTTCCCATTCAAACTTCTTTAATGTTTTAATTTTCATTCTGAGGTGATTCATGTATCATTCACCTTGAATACCATTCTTTATATTTATAAAATGAAGCTCATGCCCAACTTTTGGCTTGAAAGTTTGAAAATTACTAAGTGTATTGGTTATGTACTGTTAACTTATAAATACACATCAATCTCCTGTGCTGACAGAGACTTGTCATACAACAATTTATCTGGAAGCCTTCCTTCTTGGTTGGGTGAAAACAATTTGAAAATGTAAGGCATTCTTAATTTTAATAGTTCGACTTTTTTTGAGTTTTTCTCACATACTTACCAATCTAAATTCTGATATTTTGATTACAAATCCTCCTCTGAATGCAGTAATTTGGTTGGAAACTCCTTGGTCATTGATAGTTCTAACAACAGGTGGGATATAGATACAACTGATTTATGGCTGTTTCAGCAGTAGTGTGATGCATGTCGATTATAACACTGACCAATTTGTGTTTATTTTCTTATTAAGTCATATTGTATTAGTATGATGTGATATTTAATATAAGAAAAGTGTTGTGGACACAGTGGTTTGCCTGCTGGATTGATGTGTCTTCAACGGGACTTCTCATGCAACAAAAATCCTCCTATTTGTAAGCTATCCGTTTTGCTTTTGGACCTTATGTAGTCAAGTTTCCTTCCTAAAAAATCTTAATCAGTTTGATTTTGAATGATGGCATCTTAATGGCTGCATTCTTAGTGGTATCAGTGGCAACAGTATCTGATTGTTTAATATGTGGAAAGAGTTTTTGGACTAGCATTTCCAGAAATGTGAGGCAAAAAAATGTGAGACATGCTTAATAAAACATCTGAATCATACTTATGGCATCAATATTGAACAACTGAAGCAAAAGATGTGGTTTTCATTGTTAACTGACAGAATTTATTAGAAGGCAATTTTGATACTGATATTGTGAATATCAATGCTAAAGGTGATATGCTCTTTAAGCCAATGTTCTATAACCCAGTGAGTTGGGACTTGACTCGTTCATTCTTGACTAGTGACACGGCGGGTCAACTTGGTGACTGGGGCCGAGTTTTGTCAACTATTGTTTTTAAAGAAAAACAACAATATATAACTTGTCATTTAAACGTAAAAAAGTTGTAAAATGACATGAATACATGTATAATTCATATCATTAAGTAATAATTAAGTTACATTATCTCTTTTGATAACAAGAAATTGATAACAGGATCTATAATTTCATATTTCCAAAAAAAAAAAAAAAAAAAAAACTGTGGCAAGAATCAAAATATCAACGGAACACAGGTCAATAAAATCAAACACTCAGATTAATATATTCAACATTTACAACTATCTAATGGTTAACAAATTCGACATGTATGTTAATATTATATAAAACTAAAAATTCAAAAGTAAAAAGTCCAGTGTCCTAAAACTTGAAATAAATACACCCTACAAGAAGTTAAGCCTAATTAATTTTACCTTTATATTTGTAATTTCTAAATTTAATAAATGAACAATAATTCTAAATTCCTATACTTCAATAAGTGAGAAGATTTATGTCAAAACTTAAATAATTAATAAACCATGACACTGCTAATTACAAAATACAAAATTTATCACTTGACTACACCGAGTCAAAGCGTTTTGGCTGAGTAATGGCCAAGTCAGGCAGAGTCAAGTTCAGTTATGGTTGAGTCAAGCTGAGTTTCAACAAAAACCGTGGCCCCTTACTGGGTTGACTTGGTAGAAGGCTGAGTCAAACCGAGTCAACAAGCTGATTCAGTGAGTTTGTAAACATTGTTGTAAACAATATGGTTGATTACCAATTGAGCTTTATTATACTTGTTATGGTCATATTCTTTTTTTCTTTTTTTTTTTTTTGAACAGGTAGCCAATATTCTAAGTAGAAGTTGTACCATGCTTTGGTAAATGCTAGCATTTTCAGGAACATCAGCATACTCAATCAGCACTCATGCTTCCTTAACACAGTTACAACTATAAAGAACAATATTTTCACCAGCAGGATTATTTGGTTCAGCATTATGTTACAACTATGGACTTCTTACTATTATACTAACTGTGAATAAGACTCAAATATACATATTAGTACACTGGATCTAAAAGCGAATAAGACATTCATAGACGAACTGTCCGTATCAGGCAAATTTTCTTGGTAGGCTTCCTCATATGCCTGCTGCATTTAATCTTGATTTCTTTGTAAAGATTATGTCATCACTTTACTTCTGTTTCATCCTTAGAAATTTCCTTTGATCTTAAAATGTTTTGAGAAAGACATGATCTCATGCCAGTTCTTTTATAAGATAAAAAACAGCATTTTAAAACCTGCTGAGTCAGATCGTTGGCTTGGCTTGGTCCCCTACCAGCTCAACCTAGTAGGATGACCTGTTTGTGCACAAAACTTGGTGTTACTCAGAAAAGACTTGTTTGACTCGACCAAGTCACTAAAAAAATGACTTTAACAGTCACAAGAACAGACACCTGAGAACTAAGGCCACATAGAAGAAGAATATCTTATTGAATTACTGAATCTGCTGCAAATCTACAGCTAACATTGAAGATTAAATAGTGCAATATATATAGGCAAAAAATAATAAGAAAAGGAAAAAGGCCCAACAAGCACTAGCCCTTAGACTAGTCCCACCAGCTCCTAAAGGAGCCATTGGAACTAGCCAACATCTAGTGTAGAAAGTAACAAATGTAAAAAATAAAACCTAAAACTAATAACTTACAAAAATACAATAAAAACTCCTACATTACAAATGAAATATATATAAACCTATAAACATATATGTATTACACATACATGAGTAACATCCCCTCTCAAACTTACGCACCATCACTGAAAATTTGTCTACAAGAAAAATAAATCTAGGTGAACATAGTGGTTTGGTGAAGAAATCAGCCAGTTGGAATTTAGAGGAGACATATGGAAGCTTGATAGTTTTCCTCAAAAATTGTTCATGAAAGTCATGGCAGTCCATTTCTATATGCTTGGTTCATTCATAGAAGGTGGAGCTTTTGTTGTTGCAATATAATTCAGTACGTTCTTTTATTCTTGTTCCCATATCCAGAAGCATTTGACGGAGCTACACAATTTCCATAGTTGTAGAAACCATAGCGCGATATTCAACTTCCGTACAAGAAAAAAAAACTTTTGTTGCTTCTTGTACTTCCATGAGATGATAGATTCTCCTAAAAAATGCAAAACCTAGTAGTTGAGTGTCTATCATTTGGATCACCTCCCCAATCATCATCAACGTAAGCAATCAAATTGAGAGAAGAAGAAGAAGCTAAATGCTCCCTTATTTATAGTCCCTTTGATGTTGTTGAAATAAAGAAAAGTTTATGTTTTAGGGGGTTCGGTGTAATATTAAAGAGTTATAGCTCTCTTTGGATGCACAAGTTTAATTGGAATCTGGTTATCAATGGAGGATGAGGGTAGACGATTTGTCAAGTAGCAAGCAGTAAGGATAGCATCTCCCCAAAAATATGCAGGGAGATTAGTATGAAGCATAAGAGAACGAGCTACATTTAAAAGTTGACGATGTTTTCGTTCAACTATTCCATTTTGCTGTGAAGTATGA